>JARHVA010000462.1:937500-1122500 GCA_037957365.1 Torreya grandis | reverse complement strand
TGATTATGGACCCTTGGAAGATAAAACATCCCCTATTTTAGATGAGGGTAAGAATTAATTTTAAGTACCAAAAAATTGTGATGATTATCATAGTCTAGAAGGTATTGGTTAGTTCAAGCTGAATAATGACACTAGTTTGAAGTCTGATTATGTGATGACTATTGAGAAAGAGATTCCCCCATCCCTTTATATACTTATTAAGTTAGATTTTACTATTTTTTATCAACCCTCTTCTAGGGTTCAAGATGAGTTCATGGTGGATGTCATTCCTTTCTTGAAAGGGAAGCTAGCTAGAGAGTTAGATGAAAATGTTCTAATTATTGTTCAAACCTCTGACAAAAGCTCGTCTTGCCTTCTTGATTCTATTATGAAGGATATTACTCATCTTGAGTCACTTTCAGTGATTGTTTCTCTCCCTTATCTTCTTGAATCCAAGCTTGGAAAGTTAGCTATGGTGATTAATTGTGACCCTAATTCTAGAGAAATTTGAAAAGCTTAAGGGTTAGGAAAGAGGTTGAAAACACAAGTATCTGCCCTTAGCCCAAACAATTCCCAAGTGGATATTGATGTTAAAAAAAGTTAAGGATTCTACTCAAGTGCTAGGAGATGGATCTAGTAAATAAATAAATAAATAAAACCATGTTCCAAAATGTTTCAATAAACTATATCAAAGTAAAAGGGGGAATGCGTCCCCTACTATGGATAAAAATGTATAGTTCTTTACGTATATTTTACATTGGAATGTTAGGGGCTTGGAAACCCCTAATAATAAGCCTATTATTAGATAGTTAATAAATATCAAACATGACATGGACTTCTTGTTCCTCCAAGAAGTTAAATCTACCAATTTTATGCTCTCCTCAACTCTCAGTTTTATTTGGTTAAAATCGGTTCATTATTCCACTTCTCACTAGAGAGGCAAAGGAGGTGTCTATATATTAATTAACACTCTATGGAAGGATTGTATTTTTGAGCATGGGGTCTCAAATTGTAATCATTTTTTTATGGGTGACTCTCTATATTAATAACAGACTATTTGGCATTTGTAAGATTTATGCCCCAAATGACTATAACCAAAGAGCAAATCTTTAGAACTGGCTGGCCTCTAACTTGAAAGATACCCCCTAAATTTTTGGGGTTGATTTTAATATGATTGAGGAAAGAGAAGATAATAAAGGAGGTGAACATCACTCATGGAAGGGTAATGAGCTCTTTTTTTGGTCTAAATTCAAGAGAATCCGTAAGGTAGTGGATCCCCTTCTAAAGGTAGGCAGTCGAGCAAAGTTATTTGGTTTACATGGTGTAATAATCAAACTAGAACTAAAAGGATGTATTATAGATTAGGAAAATTCTATTTATATAAATAATTTTTTGATATTCCCCCTTGTCTTAATGCTAACCTGGTTAAGGTGATTTTGGGAACTATTTTTTATCACTCCCTTATTGAAATTTGTGTCTCCCTTAAATAAGAAAGGTCAAGTGATAAGTCAAGTTGGAAGGGTATTTTTAAGATTAATATATCCCATTTGGAAGATAATAATTGTATGGATGGCATCTGATTTGCATGGAATATGGGGAAAGTAACCTATAGCTCTTCTTCTAGAATAGACAAGTGGAACTATTCTATGGATATGTCAAAAAAAATTGCTAGATCTTATGGGTAGTTTAAAGCTAAGAGAATGAGGAAAGTAGCTAGAGAGGCTGAAAAGAATCTAATTAGGGTTGAGAGTGCACTCCATAATGACCTGGCTAACCCTTCCTTACTATTGGAACTTTATTCCCTTAAATATCATATTGGGTAACACCATATGTATATTGCTAGGGATTCTCAAATTCAATCTAGATTGAATTGGATGCATCTTGGGGATAAAGGCACTAAGTTCCTTTTCAATTTCTTAAAATATAAGCATCAAAGACCAAAAAACCATGCAATTAGATTTGGGGGAGTGGTCTTAGATGACCCTACTTTGATTAATAAGGTCTTCTTTGAATTATATTCTACCCTTTTTTAGTTTTATGGGTCAAATGAGCAGATTGTCAAGAGTAGATAATTGGGTGCCAGAATAATTCCTAGGAAACTCTCATCGACTCAAGATTCTTTATTAGATAGTTTCATATCTTTATATGAATTCCTAAGCACCATTGATTCTTTGAAATATGTTAAGGCCCCTGGTATTGATGGGTTTCCTATTGAGTTCTATAAAGCTAATAAAGAATAGATTACATCCGAATGTTAAATGTCTATTTGGAAGCCATTAAGTTTGTGTCACTTGGACTTGATATTAATACCAGAGTCATAAATCTCATTCCCAAGGAAGGAGCCTAGTCCCTGGTTAAAAATTGGAGAAAAATTACCCTTCTTAATGTCTCTTATAAAATTTTGGCTAAAATTGTAGCAAATAGAATATCTTTTTTGCTTACCTTTATTATATCAGAGACTCAGAGTGGGTTTGTGTGAGGCAGATATATTCTAGATAATCTTATTTCTAGTTGGGAGGGGATGTATTGCTATAGAGACTCTCAGTAGAATAGGAATGATTCTCTTGGACTTTGAAAAAGCTTATGATAGAATAGAGTGGCCATTTATTAAATATATTATATGGGACTTTGGCTTTCAAGATCACTTTTGCAAAATGATTAATGTTATTTTTAAAGGTGCCTCTACTATTATGGAGGTAAATGGGTAGATTACCGAGGCATTAGAATTGCAAATATCTATTAGACAGGTTTTTCCTCTTGCTCCCTATTACTGAGGCATTAAAATTGTAAAGATATATTAGATAGGTTTTTCCTCTTGCTCCCTCTCTCTTTGTCCTTGTTGCTGATGCCCTACATTATCTTCTTCATTGTGGAGAGTTTGGCCCTTCTGTTGTGGGTATCATTTTACCCAAACTTCTTTTACTCATTGATGTTTTATTTATTGATGACAACTCTTTTTTATTGGTATTTCCTATGATAACCTTCTCCAAGTTGAACTAAAGCTCAATATCTACTACCAAGCTTCAGGCTCCAAGGTTGCCATGCATAATTCCTTCATGATGGGGTGGTCTGATGAACCACTTAATATTATTTCTAAGTTTGGTTTGAAATGAAAAAGGTCTTAATTAAATTATTATATATTTAGGTATACACTTTGCTCTCAACCCTTCTTTAAAGAAAATGTAGGAATAGTTGTATGTTAAAATAAATAAGAAGATTGGTAAATGGTAAAATCATGTGTTATTTCTTCTAAGAAGAATCTAGGTTTTCCAAAAGGTTCTCTCCTCATAAAACATATATTATGCCTCTTGTTGAATATTTAATAAGTACCAAATCAACTTATTGAACACATTTTATTAGAGATTTATTTTGGTCTGATGGCAAAGGAAACAATAAACACCATGTTGTAGATTGAAAATTTTGTTGTAGGCTTAAATGTATTGGGGGGCTTGCTATAGGATATCTAAAAATTAAATTAATCACTTTGGATAAGAAATGAATCATTCATTCTTTTGTTTTCAATGAATTGTGGAAAGTCCTCATTAGACATAACATTTCAAGAGGATTCCATAAAGGTAGGCTTGGGTGGACTGGGTTACATAGGGCATATCTCTTTCTCAGCCCTTTATCGGTAAAAGTTGTTGGTTATCTAGGATTCACCATGGATCTATTTCATACTAATGTAAATCTAGGAATCACCACTCACACATGTTGTGACCCTCTCTTGAGAGGTGTCTCTATAGACCAAATATGTCTAGAAATAGTTGCTAGATCATTTTGTGTTGTAACCCTAGTTTCTTTCTCTTACTGGTAGTGCATTTATATGTGGTGTGGATAGGGTGGTCACTATTTTTGATTCTATAGTGGTGCCTTCTATGGTTCCTATTGTGGTGCCTATTATGTACTTGAATCCACATCTATCTCATATCCTCCTACTTTCACATGCTAATGTGCTCAACCAATCCATTATCTAACACATCATAGCCTAATCATAGGTATCTTCACTGGTACTCATCCTCCTCTCCCCCTTAGTTTTATATCATGTCATGCATAATAAACAAACATTACTAGAGGGATCACTAGGTGTGGGAATCCAAACTACCCTAACAAGTATACCACTAGATGCAACTCTATGCATGAGGTATAATGGCCTATGATTTGCACCCGTGCCAACCCTATCATAATGGTTGAGCAACTATGATTACAGTAGTAATGTGTGTATAAGTTTGCCACATGATCTCCCTTCATATCATAGTCTATAATGTTGACATGAGGCATGGCCCAAGATACATGGTCTTTCTTCCATATCATCACTAGAGGTAACCTATCATCAACCACATGAGGCAACCCAAGTAGTTGATACATAAATAACCTCTCATATATCTAGGCACTCAGTAACATAATAGGCCCCATGGTCTTCTGCCCTCTATAAAACATCTCATACATATCATGCATGAGTTGGACCAAGATAACAACTCCAAGGTCATACAATTTTCCCTACTCCAAAATGGACTAACACAAGGCTATTGCATACAGTGGTATCTTGTCATTTGACTTGTGACACAACACTCATACTATCACAAATTTGATTACAACCTTCTAGATGTATAGAATATTTATGATATATACATCAAATAGATTGACCCCCAATCTAGGGTATATCCTATCTGGCCATGTCACCCACTAGGTTAGTGATTGCCTCTCCTCTATATCATCTAGTGTCTTAATGATCACTAGTGTCCCTCCTATCGGTAGTCCTAGAAAAGTGTGGACATCCTCTAGCATAATACCCACCTCTATGGTATCCCCATCCAACACCTATTAAAAAATGTTGGTCAACTATTCCCATGCTCCAAGGAACATGAAAACAAGATCAACACTAAGCATGATATGCCTCATCTTCATAATTCTTCCAAAGCCTAGTGTGACTAGTTACACTTTGTCCACATATATCAATTGATCCAATAGATTTGGTAGCCATGATGCATCTATTAGGTGATAATACCTATGGCATATCTAAAAAATATCAAATAATAAAGGATGTATTAGATCTCCATGTCATAAATAATAAAAAGACATTCTTAAACTTTCACACATTAGCCACTTAAATTAACTGGTTTGACTTAGTTTTTCAAAATTCTACAAAATCAACCCCTTTGATCCTAAATCAGCCATGTAGTTTATTTTTGATACTAGATCAGCCACATCAATACCATATCATCCATTTTTTATTCTCAAAGATTATATCAACCTTGTTCTACATAGTCGACCTCTTTTATTGATACTACATCAACTCTATTAAACAACCTATATCAGCCTTGTCATACATAGTTGGCCTTTAACCTTTCCCAACTAAATCAGCCTACTGCTATGCAATCATCCCTATTTTATCATACTAAATTGGCCCACTGATATGCATTTGGCCTTCTTTTTCTCCCTCTCCTTACAAACTAAATCAACTAGGTCAACTATGTTCATCCACTGCATTGACTTTTTTCTCATTTACCATAAATGCCTTGGGCATTCATTAGTTTGACTTATTCCTACCTAGTACCCTATTTTACCCCTAGTTTATTAAGAAATCTCCTAGGGTTCATTATGGTGCCTAGATTTTTCCCAACATTAATTTTTTTTTTGCTTAATTTCAAATAAAAATATTTAAAATATTTAAATTTACAATTGCTTACTTGTGTTGTACTCGCTATGACCACTATGCATCCTCCTCATCTCAGTTATGGTCTCCTCACCATACTGACTCTCTAGTCTCAAACTAGGTCTCTCAAAGCTCTATTTTCTCATAATAGTAAAAATAACAAATGAATTATTTTTCACCCTATTTATATTTACTATTCTATAATTATTTACCTTTCAAATATTTACCACCAGATTCCATCTTTTGATCATATCTTTGTTTCTACTAACTCTTTTTATAAACCACAAAATGTTCTAGAATCCTAACATTGTAGAGAATCTTTTCACCTATTATATGTCTATGTTTCAAATTTTTTAATTTTTCACTCTTTTTTGCTAACTTTTATAGTTTCACCTAATCTTCTTTACATTGAATACCTTCACACTTACTGCATCTCCTTCTCTATATATAACACTAAGGTAAGTAAAAGTATGTGTTTTTCAATTCTATCCTTTCATTTATCTTATTTGTTCCTTACTACAATTTATTCAGCTTCATTATTGTGTGTTACTATGTTCTTTATCGAAGTACCATCCTATGTTACACCTACATGACACGTGATGAGATTAGAGTAGGGCATATGTATACAGATAATATTTTCAAACTTTATCAATTATTGATGCTTTCTCTCTTACAATAACCCATCAAGTCTCAATCTCTCTAAGTTCATGCCTTAAAAGGTGCACTAAGAAAAGGGTGGGTAGACTATTGGTGCTTCACAGGATTGTTGTCCCTTTATTACCACCTTATATCTACACAACCATCTCCTAAACATATTCCCCTAAGCTTTGCCTCTTCTTTTTCACCCTCCTTTAGTCATTTTCTACCTTAATTATCCCTTCCCTTGCCTAAAATCCTTTTTGACAGTTTACAATACACTGTTGGCCCCATTGACCCTATACTCTAATTGACAAAACTCATTAGGGTCTAGGTCAACCCTTGACTGACCTAGACCAAGACCTAATTTTTTTTTCAATAATGATACAAAGTTAATTAGGTCGATCCTGTCGACTAAAATTTTAGAAAGGACTAGGGTTATATTTATCTATATAAACACATTCATTTTGTCATTTATTTAGGAAGAGAAGAAGAAGATATATATATATAATGCATCTTATTATCCACCATTCTACTTGAGGAACATAAATTAAGGTTTCATATTTTATTTAGAGATATGGATCTTGTCTTGTGGATAAGTTTTTTGGTTGCATTAATAGGTTGTATAGCCTAGAGATGATTTATCCTTGTCATCCTTACATACTATAACAACCTCTTACAAAACATTTTGCTAAGGGAGAGATTGAGGCTTGGTGGATTTGTCTTAAAAGTTAAGTATTGCTAACTTTGTTTCTCCTTTGTAAGAGTAGATAGATATGAATTTTTACTTTTCTCCCATGTATTAGAATTCTATATACATTGACGTGAGTATATGTCTTCTATAGACATTTAATTTTAATGTTTATTACCGTCACTTTGTGCCACAAGATTTGGTGAACACTAGATTATAATTTTACTTTGTTTCTTTTCATTTATACATTGTAAACATGAAAACATAGGACCTAGGTCCGGTTATTGCATAATTTTGCCTCACTGGAGGCTTTGGAACCATCCCTAGTGATATTATTTTGGTAGGAGATTTCTTGGCTAGGTCTAGTCAATCCATCTTGGTCATGACCCTGAATATTTAATGTATCAACAAGCATAAGTGTAAGTAGGATTTATCTTTTCTAAGCTAGGATTAATTAATAGATCAATTGTATTTCCCTTTTCATGCAGTTTCCACTTAGTTGGATTCATTTTAATCATAAAAGTTAGATATTACAACAAAATAATTCATCATAAAATGTAATTTTTTAAAAATATAGTGAAAATAGAATGAGTAACATTATTTTGACTATCTCTAAAATGGTTCTCATTTAGCATGGGCGGTCACCCCCTCTAAAAGTTTTCTCAGGATGGACTTAGTGCAAATAAAATGAGTAAGTTTATTATTACTTTGTGTAATTGTTCTCATTTATAGTGGTTGGCCTTATACTCTATGAACATGTAAGTGACATTTTTTGTACTTGGTTATTGTCATGACAAAACCTAGATATAACAACAAATTAATTCAACATAATATCTAAAGCTTTTTAATATAATGTAAATAAGATGAGTAGCATTATTTGTACCATACCCGTAATGATTTAAGTTTTAGAGTGGGAAGTCACCTACTTTAAAATATTTTTAAAAATGGATTCATTTTAAATATAAAGGTTGGGTGTCAATTAGGATTTTTTATTAATTTATACAATGGATCTCATTTATAGTGGGAGGCCTCGCATTCTATGAACATGTAAGTGACACATTGTTTGCACTTGGTTGGATTCATTTTGATCACAAAATCTAGATACAACAAGAAATCAATTCATTACAAGATGTAAAGGTTTTAAAATATAGTGAAAATATAATGAGTAGCATTATTTTTACTATCTCTAGATGGTTTTCATTTAGAGTGTATAACTACCCACTCTAAGAGCTTTCTCATGATGGACTTAGTGAAAATAGGATAACTAAACTTGTTCTTACTTTATGAAATGGTTCTTATTTATATTGGTCAGCCTCAGACCCTATAAACATGTAAGTGACACACTATTTTTACTTAATTGGATTCATTTTGATTAAAAAACTTATATATGACAACAAAATAATTGAATATAACATCTAAAACTTTTTAAATATAGTGAAAATAGGATAAGTAACATTATTTTCACTATCCTTGCAATGGTTTAAGTTCTTAGAGTGGGCAGCCACCCACTTTAAAAGATTCCTCAAGATGGATTTTTTATGACTATAAAGGTTGGGTGTTAGGTCTCACAACATCTAAATATAACATAACTTGTAAGCCATTTCAAATTTTATGCAAATAAAGTAAACACTTATTAATAGTGGTCATGTAATTATTACATTCAATATTTTTTTATTTGATTGGGTAAATAACTTGGTTTTATAAGGATCCAAAAACCATAAAATTATTACAAAAAAAATTAACAGGCCAACTAAGACCAAACAACAAAATTTAACAAAAACTAGCTATAGTATACTAACAACAGAGAAAAAAGATAGCAAAAAATAAGGTCAGGAGAGGGGGCCCTTTGGTGTTTCCTTCTCTTCCTCAAGTATCTTCTCTAGAACTCCCCACTTTATCTTGGATACCTTTGCCCTCATCCAATTTCTAGGTCCTTCTACACAATTTCCTGGGAGGATTATGTATAACCTTTTCTGGCCTTGTACATGTAGGGGTGTTTTGTTGATAGGGGGCAAGTTGGGGATGTTGAGTGTGGGGGTCTCTATTATCTTCTGTGACTGCTTACCAGGGTTTTGATATAGCTTAATGGAATGGTCAAAGGATTGAATAATCAAGTCCACTTACCTATGCAGGGCATTCCACTCTTGGATAAGGCTAATAAGGGTCAAATTGACGTCTTATACCTTGTTGTTGAAGTTGTTGAGCTACTCATTATTTTTCAGCTCATCAAGCAGAAGGAATTTGCCCTTCTCAATGCCTCCATGGATGCACCCTCATTTATAAATATCATCTTGCGCTTGGGATCAAATAACTTAAGTGGAAGGTATTCAACAAAAGTTTTAGATAGATTGGCTTGGGGAATGCTAACAGATGGGCGGTAGGACCTCAAAGTGGGGTTCTCCTCTAGGGAGTCCTCCTCAGTGGAGGACCCCCATGGGGGGACCTCATTTCCTTATAAATTTTGACCATGTTTAACAAGCAGAAGAATAAGCCCTTCGTACAGAATGGGGTTGGACTCATTGACTTAGTGGGCTAGGGCATTTCATTCCAATGACTTTAGTAGGTAGAATGGCAGGTTGATCTTATAACCTAGAAAATGGTTTAATAACAAAAAATGATGAGAAAATATTAAGCTATACTTACCCTCTAAATTCATGTATCTCATCACATAGAGGCATACCTCCATTCATTGTCTCGAAAGATCCACCTAGGGGAAACCCTTCTTATCAATTTTCATAAACTCATTTATTTGAAAGAAGTGTTGAAGGAGTTCATATTTCTTGGTCTAGTCCTTGTAGGCCTTTGCCCCTTTATAGGTCATGCCTATGGCATCTCTGATGAGTTCCTCTATGACTATGATCTTAATGCCCTACATCACCACCTTATGCTTATTCCATTTAGGGATGAAGTCCCGAGTGACATCAACATCATGTTCTGTAATTTGAAACATTAGCTTTGTGAGACCCCCCTACCTTAAATTTTTCCATACCATTTTGTGCCCTCACCTTAAAATATGAGGTAGGATCTAATCATGCTCTATCTCCACCCATTAGCGTAGTGACAATAGAGTCAGGACCAATGCAAAGATGATTATGGAATAGATGGGTTTGAACTATAAGAAAAAGGCTTGGGATACATTCAATATTAAATCTTACAATATAACATATTATAATAATAGTTTATATAATATAAATAGTATTAAATAATTTAAACATTATAAATATTAAATATTTTAATACACCATTATAATAATTATTATGTTTTATAGATTTAAATTAGAATGATATGCCTATAAAGGAGCGTAGGAAGGGTAAAAGGAAGATATGAGATGATGATGTTGTTTCTGCTACCAATTTATAAGATAAAATTAATTTTATAACAAAGGATGTAGCTTTGCATTAAATTTTGTTGGACTAAATTTTTTAAGACAATAAGAACAACATTACGGATGTTGGTAGTCCTAGTTCATAGTAGTAAAAAAATTGATGAAGGGGAGGGTATACGACTTCATGAATTGGAAGTTAGGGTGGAAATGTTGGAGAGTGATAAGAAGAATCTAGAGGGTCATATTCAACAACTATTACATATTAGTAAGATGACCATAAAATTTTTACCTTTAACATTAACGTGTTGAGGAAATTTATCAAACATAGTAAAGAACAACAAATTGGGGGTCATTCGAGCAAGAAAACTAGAGGTGTTGATAAAATAAAGGGTACAAACACTGACAAAAAGATAATGGAGGATATGGAGATGATCATCAATAACTTGGTTAAGGAATGGAATCGTGTCATTAAGGACATAAATATGTAAACTCGTTATCTTTTTTTTAAAATTGTGTTTTGATGTTTTTAAGTTATTTTTTTGTTATTGGTACACAACCTTTTTGTTACATTAATGTTAACTAGTGTGTTTTATTTCTCTCTCTAGCCTAGGGCTTGGATTTTGTAATGGGACATGATGAAATCAAAATTCATAACTTTACCTTAATAAAAAATGTTATATTATTCTAACCTTCAATATAAAATATTATAATATCCATTATAATAATTATTCCATAAATGTTATTGTAAGAAACTATAATAAAGTTGAATTTATGTGAAATAATATTAGTTATATAATATTTACTATTGTAAAAAAATTTCTTTACATTTAATATCGATGCAAATGTAATTCTTACACTTAATATTAAATATTTAATTATAACAAAATTAAAATTACTATTCAATGTGTATAAAATATTAGTCAATTTTGATATTTTAAATCCTACTATAATATTAGTCAATGTTTTATATTGATATAATAATTGTATATATATATTAAATTTCATTTTTTAGATTCTTTATTAACTTTACGTTACATATTGAAATGTCAAAAATATCTTACTTTAAATATGGGGTAGATTCAACATAGCATATTTAAAATTTGAATATGTTACCATAATATTTTCCACCTACAAATTTAAATACGACCTTAAAATCTTGTCTTCTAATATTTAAATTTTAAAAAATTTACGTTTTAATTTTAGTGGTAAATTTTAACATGACACATTCAAATTTTGAAAATTTCACAATATAAATCGAGTGAGATTTATTTATGGGACAATACAATATAAGTTTTTTTGTATACAAATTAGGAGGGTTTGGTTTTTCATTTTTGGTAAAAAAGAAATAAAAAGGGGAAGAACAAAAGGAATTATATAGCATTCAAACGACTTTTGAAGTTTTATAACGATGAATCAATATTAGCTATTTGAACAAGGGCATGAGATTCACAAAAGCAGGAGTACGGGAATGCACTTTTATTTCTAAAATAACAAATAATAGGAATAGGGGCATGAGATTCACAATAGCAATGATAGTAAATAATTGTAGATAAGATTAATACAAATTTTTATAATATCTACAACCATTACTATTACGAGTCTTTCATCTAAGTATAAATTATTTTGAAGCCTCCTATTTATGTAGAATTTACATAATCAGGGTTCTATTCTTTTCTAATTTTCATTTACGATATGTTTCTCTATTTATAACTATTTTGTTATAAATGTAACTAAAATATCTCATTTTATAGATGCTTACCTATAGAAGACTCATTTCTGGTGTATTTTCTGCTATTATAACTATTTTGTTACAAACTTGAGATAATATAATATTTTGTACATGAACATTGATAATAAATTCAAAGTAATAAATTTTAACTTTTTCATATGTATTCATTTATAATATTTAAATATTTCATTATATATATGAGTATAGGTGCTTTGCAGAATGATAATTTGTTGAATATTTGTTTGCTTCCTTGTTTGTTTTTATCAAATACCATTTTTTCTTGAAAACATTGAATTTTTTTGGTTGCAAAAGAAGATCTACAATACATAATGGTTAATATATATTGTTTCTTTATGTTTATTCCTTTTCATCTCAATGAACCCAATATACAAAATTAAAAAAATATTTTAAAAAAAATTAAAATATTTTAAACCTTGTCAAGGTATGAATTGAAAATATTTAACTAATTTGTTTGTTTTTATCAAATACCATTTTTTCTTGAAAACATTGATTTTTTTTTGTTGCAAAAGAAGATCTACAATACATAATGGTTAATATATATTGTTTCTTTATGTTTATTCCTTTTCATCTCAATGAACCCAATATACAAAATTAAAAAAATATTTAAAAAAAAATTAAAATATTTTAAACCTTGTCAGGGTATGAATTGAAAATATTTAACTAATTTGTTTGTTGAATATCATAGCCTTTTTATGAGTTGCAAAATTTAATTCATTTATTTATTGTTAGGACACTCTAATAGTTATGTTGAGTTTTATCGTTGTGAGACCATTCTGGAAAAAAATTATATTCAAAATGAATTCATTTTGAAAAAATATATTTAGACTGCCCACTCTAAAATATTCTTACGATGAATTAATTTAGAATATAAAACTTAGTTAATTATTGGTGAAAATAGGACAAGTGGCCCTTATTTATAAAGATTCACATTTATATCCTAGGAAAGCTCTTAGACTACCCAATCTTAATATAACTTTCTTAGAATGAATTAATTTTTAATATAAACCCTAGTTATTAGGTCTAACAAACTTGGAAGTCATTTTTGACACCATGCAAATAGGATGAAAAGGATTTTTTTTACTATCCTTGCAATGGTTCTTATTTGAAGTGGGTGGCCACCCACTCTAAAAGCTGTCTTACAATGGATTCATTTATAATATAAAATTTAGTTAACTATTAGCAAAAATAGGAAAAATATCTCTTATTTTCAAGAATTCACATTTATATCCTAGGAAAGCTTTTAGAGTTGGCGGTTGACCAATTTTATTATAGATTTCTTATAATAAATCCATCCTAGGAAAGTTCTTAGAGTGAGTGGCCACCCATTCTTAATATAACTTTCTCATAATGAATTCATTTTTAATATGAACCTTAGTTTATGTCTCACATAAGCTATTATCCATTTCAAGCACCATGCAAATATGATGAATAAGATTGTTTTCACTATCCTTGTAATGGTTCTCATTTGAAGTGGTGGCCTCCCACTCTAAAAGCTTTCCTATGATGGATTAATTTAAAATATAAAACTTAGTTAAGTATTAGAATAAATAGGAAAAATGGTCCTTATTTACAAGGATTCATATTTATATCTTAGGAAATCTCTTCAAGTGGGTAGTCGCTCACTCTTAATATAGATTTCTTAGAATGGATCCATCCTAGGAAAGCTCTTAGATTGGATAGTTTCCCACTCTTATATTAAAAGGTCACCCACTCTTAATATAGTTTTTTTAGAATGTATTCATTTTTAATATAAACACTGGTTGTTAGGTCTCATATAACTTATAAGATATCTTAAGCACTATGAAAATAGGGTGTGTTGGGTGAATATTTTGTCGTCAACTAACTGATGACAAAATGGGTATATCAACCACAGCGTAGGGAGATTTACACCACGAAGAGTATGGGTTTACCAGATCTAGATGAGGTAAATCTCTCCTCTCATCAAGGGGAGGTTCCCTATTAATACTTGCGTGTCGGATATATATAATTAAGCAAAAAATAACACATGGGGGTGGTATAACAGCATCTACCTCTCTTTTTTCAGAGGTAATGTATAAGGAACAAAAGAGGGAAAATCTTGGTCTATTGCTAACAACAGTCTTCTTCTTTCAGGAATGATATTAAACAAAAAACAAGAAATCACCTGTAGTAACAAAGTTCACAAGAACGCTCACGCAAGCACAAAGTCTTCCGTAGCTTCTTCACCGATCCAGAACAAGTACAAACATAGATTAAAGTGAAGCACAAAGTCTTCACCTAAAACTACAAAAGATAACTGAATCTTAAAGATAAAAGCAGCACAAAGTCTATCTTCTACCCTCTAGAAACGCCCTTAGATAAACTAAACACACCCACTTTGCTTATCAAATCAGATGAATAAGATATCACCAGGAAAAAGGACATAAGAACTATTTCCTAAATAACACAGATAATTTCAACACAAAGTCTGAAATAACCTGCTTCTCATTCATTTAACAAAATATGATATATAAATTTGAGCACAAAGTCTCAAAAGTTGCTTCAATTTCAGCAGAGTATTTGCTATTAATTTCTCCAAGATAATTTACAAATGAGGTCTCCACTATATATAGGAAGAAAATCCTCAAAAATAGAAAATAATAAAATATACAAAATATCTTGGTCAAAGATGACTCATCTTTGACTTTTAGATATTTTTCTAAAATATTTACATGTAATTACAAAATTGCATGTAAAAATGTCCCTAAGACAATTACAAAGTGCATTTTGAATAAAGCACGAAAGAACAGCTTCAATCTTTATTTTCAGTCTTCTTCATGGTCTTCGACTTCTTCAGAGAAACTTCAGTGATCTGGAAGAACTTTTGTTGAAAAGACGTTGATGAAGAGGGATCCTTCATAGAAACTACAGCAGGAATCATGATTATGCAATCAGGAAAAGAAAGTAGTGATATGGGAGAACTGCACATTCACTGGTCACGGTCAGGGAAATGCATTTGAAAGGGATGAGACGCGAGCAGGTCAAAAAGTGGAAGAAAAGGGGAGTGAGTGCAAAAAATAGGAAGAAGAGACCTTGAGCAGATGCAGTCAGCGGCAAAATTGCCACTTACAACACAGGCGGCGGATCAGAGATGGCAAACACCACCGACGTTGGCATACTTGCCGAGCATGGCAGACAAAAATTGCCGACATCGGCAAACCTATCAGCCGACGTCGGCATACTTGCCTTAAACAGCCCACGACTGTTGGTGGCAAATTTACCGCCCACAACATAGGCGGTGAAAAGGGGACACAGAACACAGGTAAAAGTAGCAAAATTTACCGCCCTTGCAGGCAAAAGTGCAGGGGCGGCAAATTTAGCCGCCCTTGCAGGAAAAAAATGAAGGAAAATGCAGAGGCGACAAAATTGCCACCCTTGCACAGGGAAAATGGAAGAAAAAACCAACTCCAGAAGGAGTCAAGGGGAGGGAAAAATTGGCTGGGACGAGATGGTAACTACTTTCTCATTCTGAGGCCAAGGCGAAAATGAATTTGAAATCTGTCTCAAAGAACGAATCGAGGGAGATGAAAAGATGAAACAAACAAGTTTCGTAGGGGGTTGCTCTCAAAAACAAGCTATGCTGATTTTGGAAACAACAACTAGCTCCTGTTGGAGAACTTCCGTTGATTGAAATGATTGGCGGGAGTAGAAACCAGAATCTCCAGTGCCTTAGAAGCATGCCATTGGGCCACAGAGTCAAGCTACTCAAAAAGAAAGGCTCCAAAAATGAAAACAAAACAAACAAAACAAAGAAAAAGACTATACAAATATACAGTTGAATTTATTTGGTACTTCAAGAATTGAAGTACTTCAAATGCTGCCCCTCAAGAGGCAGTGACAATGGTGTTCTATCCTGATAAACCAACAAGAAGCCATTTTCTCCCCAGAATTGATGATGTGTGAATGGAAACCTCCACCAGAAAACCAACTTCCTGTGCCTTCCCTTTGGTTTTCTCCTCTTGCTCCACAGCAAGATCTGTCTTTTGACCTGCAAACCATGAATCTTTGTTTTCTTGGTGAAGAGTTATTTTTTCTAATCATGACGCGCAACAGCATGGTCAGCTACCATAATTGGTTGCTCTTCTAGTTCTATTCAGCACTTGATTTGATTGTCCTCATTTGACACCTACCACTGATTGGCACTATTAGGCCCACTTGTCATTATTTTAGTTGAACCAATTTTCTGGTTGGCATTCTCAAGGGCTTTAACAGGCTCTTCACGAACCTCTCCTGTAGTCAAAAAATAATTACCCTTGCCTGAGGACTCAAACAGAATCTGAGCCGCAGGAGATGACGTTTGGGTGACCACGTACTTTGCCTCTCTCTCAGGAAGCAACCTTTGCATCACGCCTTTCACAAGAATCTTTGCCTGGGATAAGTCCATGCTCAATTCTCCTCCGACATCCTTGCAAAAGTTTCATCCAAGCAGAATGCCATATGAAGCTGGGACGTCAGCCACCAGAACTGTCATCTTGATCCTCTTGTCAGAGAATGTTGTAAATGCAAATTGAGCATCTTTGATTTGCCCCAATAGTGGTACTTGTTTGTTCTCCATGGAGAAACATCTCCCAAAAGTTTTAGTCAATGTGAGACCAAGAGATTTTGCCACTTTAGCAGGCATGACGTTGTCAGATGCACCCGAATCAATGATGCAATTGCTTAGCTTGTGACTGTTTATTAACAGGGAAACATAGAAAGGTTCTATTTTCCCAAGAGCAACTAGAGGAGTCATGGCAAGATTATTTTGGGTGGATACATTCTTTGGGGGATCATGAGTTACCCTCAGAATTTCTTGTCCTATAGGGATGGCTGTACCTTTCACACATTCTGCCAACCTGTCCAACTATTCAGGATGGGCTTATAGAAATTTAAATTCAGACATTTGAATTTTAGTCTTTTTGGCATGCTCAATTATGTCAAATGTCTGAATTGGACTAGGGACAGAGGACAGGAGTTCACTCTTTTGGTTTTTGAGATGGGGAGGGCTGGTTTGCAAAGTTAAAGTAGAGGATGCAGGGATGTTTGGGGTACGTACCTTTTCAATAGTCACCGGGTCCTTTGGTTGGAAGGGCAGAGTGGTTCCCCGCTTGGCAATTGAAATTGCTGGCCAAAGTTGCTCCTCTGTCTTCTCTTTATCAGCTTGTTGAGTTGACTGTTTCTGGGACCAGGTGAATACGACATATGATCCCTCAGTTGCATTCCCCTCACTTTTGGGTTCATCTCGATAATTCAGGTAACTAATGACGGATTTGCCAGCTAATTCTTCTTCTTTCCCTTCAAAGAGATTAGCATCATATTGTTGGTCTAACTCAAGTTGAAAAGGGGAAGCATGTTCTATTTCCAGATATCCAACCGCTGAGTTGGTTGGAGGGGCTTCAAGGGCGAGGTTCCTCTGTGGGGGAGGAAGATGATTTGGCTGCCCTTAATTCCTAGCAGCATTGCCTTGGTATGCTTGATTCTGAAATGTCCTCTTTGGCATATCTTGATTAGGAGAAGTAGACATAACTTGGGCCATCTATCTTCTGAGAGCTAGCATTTCATTTGCTAACTTTTGTACCATAGGATCCGTAGTATCGGTGGAAGAGCTTTCAGCAGATGAAAGGAATTTATTTTTACTTGGGTCTCTTCTGATCTTACCTGCCAGGATAAGATCATCTTCAATCTTAGTAGCCAAATTTTGAGCCAATGCTAGATCCATAGGGCCAGCTCGCCTCAATAGGAAACTTACTTCAGGGAGTTGCGAGTTGATAAAAAAACACTTGAGATTTTTTGGTGTAGGCTGAGCCACAGTTGGAATCCGATTTCTCAACTTATTGAATTTAGCTATGAAATCCCTCATGGGTTCCTGGGATTCTTTTTTCATCTGTGTTAGCTGAGCTAACAAAGCATGTGCATCTTCAGTGGGTTTAAATCTAGCTTCAAATATGGACTTTAGTGTATTCCAGTCAGTCACTGACCCGGCCTGCAAGTGATAGAACCAATCTGCAACAGCACCTTGCAAAGTCTCCACAAAAAGTCTTACTGCCACATCTTCAAATTCTACACCAATTACACCGCATGATATGGAGAAATCATCAATATGCTCATCGGGATGAACCTTTCCATCTCCAAAAAACTTAGGAATTTTTTTTCTAGAACTACGAGGTAGTTCATGCAAGGGTGCAGTCAAGTTAAGGGGACCAAAGGAATTGCCCCACGGGCCTTGAGCCATTATGATAAGAGGATTAAATAGCGGAATAACAAACCTTGGTGGAGTGTTTATAGGCAGGCGGCGATTAACAACGGGAAAAGAAGTTCTACCTTGCATTGGTGACCTGACAAGGTTAGAAGGAAAACTCCTAGACCGTTGAAGAGAAGCTGGTGGAGGAAATAGATCAAAATTGCTCTGCTGTGCCAACTCAAACACGGGGTCAAAAACACCATTAAATCTATGGCTTCTTGTGTAGCGTGGAGTTGCCAGATTTTAAAATGAAAAAGGGACCGAAATTGCTTCAATTTAAAGCTTGAGGCTTCAAAATGCACATTCTTCCTATCGGCTCTGGTTTTGCAGACCAGATAATGTAACAGAGATGGAGGGAGATGGTAAGGCTATAATGATAATGGGTAAGATGTGAAACGGAGTCACCAGACTATGTAATGGATAAGGGTAGGGACTGTTTCAATTTGAAACTTGAGGTTTTGGACTGCACATTCAATTCCCCAGCAGAGTCACCAAAAAACTGTTGGGTGAATATTTTGTCGTCAACTAACTGATGACAAAATGGGTATATCAGCCACAGCGTAGGGAGATTTACACCACGAAGAGTATGGGTTTACCAGATCTAGATGAGGTAAATCTCTCCTCTCATCAAGGGGAGGTTCCTTATTAATACTTGCGTGCCGGATATATATAATTAAGCAAAAAATAACACATGGGGGTGGTATAACAGCATCTACCTCTCTTTTTTTAGAGGTAATGTATAAGGAACAAAAGAGGGAAAATCTTGGTCTATTGCTAACAATAGTCCTCTTCTTTCAGGAATGATATTAAACAGAAAACAAGAAATCACCTGTAGTAACAAAGTTCACAAGAACACTCACGCAAGCACAAAGTCTTTCGTAGCTTCTTCACCGATCCGGAACAAGTACAAATGTAGAGTAAAGTGAAGCACAAAGTCTTCACCTGAAACTACAAAAGATAACTGAATCTTAAAGATAAAAGCAACACAAAGTCTATCTTCTACCCTCTAGAAACGCCCTTAGATAAAATAAACACACCCACTTTGCTTATTAAATCAGATGAATAAGATATCACCAGGAAAAAGGACATAAGAACTATTTCCTAAATAACACAGATAATTTCAACACAAAGTCTGAAATAACCTGCTTCTCATTCATTTAATAGAATATGATTTACAAATTTGAGCACAAAGTCTCAAAAGTTGCTTCAATTTCAGTAGAGTATTTGCTATTAATTTCTCCAAGATAATTTACAAATGAATGAGGTCTCCACTATATATAGGAAGAAAATCCTCAAAAATAGAAAATAATAAAATATACAAAATATCTTGGTCAAAGATGACTCATCTTTGACTTTTAGATATTTTTCTGAAATATTTACATGTAATTACAAAATTGCATGTAAAAATGTCCCTAAGACAATTACAAAGTGCATTTTGAATAAAGCACAGATGAACAGCTTCAATCTTTATTTTCAGTCTTCTTCATGGTCTTTGACTTCTTCAGAGAAACTTCAGTGATCTGGAAGAACTTTTGTTGAAAAGACGTCGATGAAGAGGGATCCTTCACAGAAACTACAACAGGAATCATGATTATGCAATCAGGAGAAGAAAGTAGCGATCTAGGAGAACTACACATTCGCTGGTCACAGTCAGGGAAATGTGTTTGAAAGGGATGAGATGCGAGCAGGTCAAAAAGTGGAAGAAAAGGGAAGCGAGCACGAAAAATAGGAAGAAGAGACCTTGAGCAGATGCAGTCAGCAGCAAAATTACCACTTACAACACAGGCAGCGGATCAGAGACGACAAACACCACTGACGTCGACATACTTGCTGAGCACGGCAGACAAAAACCGCCAACGTCGGCAAACCTATCGGCCGATGTCGGCATACTTGCCTTAAACAGCCCACGGCTATCGACGACAAATTTACCGCCCACAACATAGGCGGCAAAAAGGGGACACAGAACACAGGTAAAGGCGGCAAAATTTTCTGCCCTTGCAGGCAAAAGTGCAGGGGTGGCAAATTTAGCCACCCTTGTAGGAAAAAAATGAAAGAAAATGCAGAGGCGATGAAATTGCCACCCTTGCACAGGGAAAATGGAAGAAAAGACCAACTCCAGAAGGAGTCAAGGGGAGGGAAAAATTGGCTGGGATGAGATGGTAACTACTTTCTCGTTCCGAGGCCAAGGCGAAAACGAATTTGAAATCCATCTCGAAGTGAATTGAGGGAGACGAAAAGATGAAATAGACAAGTTTCATAGGGGGTTGCTCTAAAAAACAAGCTATGCTGATTTTGGAAACAACAGGGTGAATATGATTATTTTCATTGTCACTACAATGGTTCTCATTTAAATTTGGGTGATCACCCACTCTAAAATATTTATTACAAAGGAATTCATATAGAATAAAAAATTAGTTGAGTCTTAGTGAAAATAGAACAAGTGGCTATTATTTTTAAGGATTCACATTCACATCCTAGGAAAGCTCTTAGAGTAGGCAGTTGCCTTCTCTTAATATAGATTTATCAGAATGAATTCATTTTGAATATAAATCTTAGTTTTTAGGTCTCACAAAAAAATAATTCAACATAACTTTTAATCCATTTTAGGCATCATGAAAATAGAATGAATATGATTGTTCTCAATATCCCTAAAATGATTCTCATTTAAAATGTGTAGTCACCCACTCTGAGATATTTCTTAAGATGAATTCATTTATAATATAAAACTTAGGTCTTAGAAGAGATAGGAAAAGTGGAACTTATTTGAAAGGATTCACATTTATAGTGTCAACTAACATATTTGCCCTATACCTCTACTCTAAATGTGAATCCTTAAAAACTAGTGCCACTAGTCCTATCTCTATCTCTATTAAGACCTAAAATTTATATTCTAAAATTATTCATCTTAGAAAAGTTCTTAGAGTGGGAAACTTCCCACTTAAAATGAGAATCATTAAAGTGATAATTAAAAAAATATTATTTTTCCTATTTTTGTGATACATTAAATGAATTCCAAGTTATGTTGATTTTTGTTATTGTGAGAGCTAACAATGGTTGTGAACCATTGCCCGCATAGTGAAAATAAGTTTAAATCAACCTATGTGCATTATTTTAACTATATATCTACTTAGAATGAATTCATTTTCAATTTAAAACTTGGTTATTAGTCCTAACAATAATGAAATTCAATATAACTTGTAAGTTGTTTCATTCATTGTGCAAATAAGATAAAATTATAATATTGTTTCTAGTATCTCTGCAATGGTTCTCATTTGAAGTGGGAAACTACCCACTCTATAATTTTTCTTATGATGTATTGATTTAGAACATAAATCTCAAGTCTTATCATAGATAGGATAAGTGGCACTTGTTTAAAAGGATAATTTCACATTTAGAGTGGAGGCATAGTTCAAATAGGTCGATTGACACTTATTTACACTATGCATGCAATGGTTCACATTTGGAGTGGGAAGCTTAATATCTTTTTCAAGATTAATTCATTTTGAATATAATATATAGTGTTAGGTATGAAAAATAATAATTTATTCATAAATTTTAAGTCATTTAACACATCATACAAATAGGACAAATATAATTATTTTTACTATCCTTACAATGGTTCTCATTTGAAGAGGGTAGCTTGCCAATCTATCGGGTTACAAGGTTATGCTAGTAGCTATTAGGTTCCATGGATGCATGAGGTTATGAAACTACTTAGTTAGTCACCAGACTTTTTACTTGATTAGGTAGCTATTAAACTATGCAACTATTTAAGTAGATATTAGACTCTGTGGTTGCTCATGGAACTATTAGACCTCAAGGCTACTCACGCAGTTGTCAGACTTTATGAGGGATAAATTGACATAACTCATAAAAAATCATTAAACTTTCAAACTTGAATACTTTCTATCTAAGAGAATATGAATAAGACTAGTCATGAAGAAGGCCTTGAAGAGGTATCGAGATGCAAAACCTCTATCAAGTTGCAACAAAATGAATTCAAAAGTGTCTAGTTTCCATATTCATAAAAAAACTATTTTAAACTCATAATTCTCTATTTCAAAAAACTAATAAGTTTTTGTAATTGAATATTCAAGCTTTGACAATAGTATAAACAAAAATTCTATAGTTCAACAAACTTGTCAATGTTTTATTTGTGTTTCAATCGAAGATTCAAACCTTGAAAAATAACATAACTTGAATATTGTAGATCTTCACTTTTGTGGAGTGCTTGCAGGTCAAATCCACAAGCACCATCTAATTATGTTTGAATATACATTTTGAAACTAAATAAATTACTATCTAATTAAAAAATAGATTATTATCTATTTAAATAATTATCCATTAAAAAAGAACTTAATTTAAAAGTATATATTTTTCCAAAACAAATGGATTATCAAAGATATTTCCATCTAACATTATAGGTTTTCCCATGCTATTACTAATCAAGATAAATACTATTTGTATTATCTTTGTAACATAATATATTTACTATCTATGATTACTATATTTTATGATTATAGATTGTACTAAGCTATTATAATTGTGATGAAGTGAATGTACAAGTGTATAAAATTTGCGTAGATTTATTCACATAAATTCTTAGATTTCTCTAGATTTTTGTTTAACATGAGTCCATTTATAAATGCATGTCTATTAAAATGTATTATATATTCTTAACTCGTCCTAACATATCTAAAAGGATAAAAAACCATTATAAATGTAAAGATTTCAAAATTAAATTAAATATTGCCTTCTATAATATTTATCTCTTTGTAAGCTATCAAGATAAATATAAAGCTTTCAAAATAGAACTAAAACATATATTCTATGATTATAACTGTTTGTAACATAACAAGATAAATATGAATCCATTATAGATGGAGATAATTAATAATTCATTTTAAACAATTCAATATTTAATTTATAGCTCTTCCTTAACTATCAAGATAAATATGAAACCATTATATATGTAAAGATTTAAAAATAATTATAATTGAGGCAAAATTTTAGATTGTTAACTAGAACATAATAAAATATTCTCAAACTAAAAAAATACGTAATAATTATGCTTTCCAACATGTAAGAGAGTTAATTCAACACGTAATGCTATAAGTAATTTCATAAATACCTGACCATTGTTAAACTCACTACCATTGTGTTTAAGATGTTTATGGGATCCATCAAAATCAAGAAAATCTATAAACATAATAAATTTAGAAAATAAAAATGAAATGGGAATACTCTAAAATAAAATAAAATATAAAATCTCAACCAAGATTAAAAATAATTTTTCTAATTATATAAAATCTCAATCAAGACTAAGATTAGATGTAATATTGTTTGCACAAACATTATTACCCAAGCATAAATAATGCAAAATTTAATATATCTTTAATATGTTGTTTATGAGATATGCATATAGTAAAACTCATTTAAAAAAATGTGTATAATATTACTATTTGAAAAATAATATTATTAATTTAGAGTGGGAAAACTTATAAAATAAAACTAACAAGATAAAATTAAAAAATAAAAAATAAAACACTTAATAAATAAATTGACCACAATTTGACTCCAACACGTAAACAATGATTTCCAAAATATCAAATATGAGGAGACAAATTAATAAAACCCCCTAAAAAGAGTTAATGGTACAAATCAAAATAATGAAATTCCAAATAAATAAAATTATTAATTAATGGAAGCATAAATTTAATCAACAAATATAGATTTTATTTTTTTAATAAGGCATTAGGTATATTTAAATTAAATGGATGTGTATGTCCCTCTCTTATTTGAACATGACTTGGCTAGATTGTCTATAATAAATTGATATATTTGTTAAATTATAGTAATATGATGATGTTTCTTGGTTAATTAAGTTTCCTTTTTAGGTTGACATACATGTCAACATGTAAAAAAAATTGGGGGATTTATATTGTAATCTGGTTCATTCCATTGATTATGTTCATAAAGGATAAAGTTCATCACTTAGATTATCTAATTAAACATTTTATATTGAGTAAAAAAAAATAATACATGGACCTAAGACCACCATTTTATAATAAAATTAAGATGGATTCTTATGACTAGCATTTTATAATTAAATTCTAATCATACTATTGAGGTTTTATTTATTGAGACCTTAAAATAAAATTACTATCACCATTTTTACTTATATCAACCATAATTATGTTTTGGAGTTGGAGGTATTTTCTATCATTCTAAAAGAGTATCCATCTTCATGTTTAATGAAGCTTTAGGAAATATCACTAACAATTTCTCTAAAGCAAAGGCCCTTTAGAGAGGTTTATCAAAATAACAACTGGATCAATCATTGAAGGCAATTCTTTGTCAATAATGGAAGCTTTGAAAAAATGTAGTGTTAAAAATTGGAACCTCTCAAATGTGGTGGAAGATTACCTAACTCTTCTTAAAATACTTAGTTCTTTTACCCTTATACGTCACATCAAGTGTGAAGGTAACAAAGTGGTTGATCATCTCACAAATGTGAAGGTGAATCTTAATAATCATGACCATATTTTTAAGATCTAATTTTTAAGAAAATAATATATCTCTAATTCAAAATAACTTAGCCTCCATTACCTTCAACGACTGGGAGAACTATCAAATTAATGAATCATTGGAATAATTTTATAATCTTGCATTATATAATTATTAGGAATTATGACTATCACTTTGAAGGTTATTATGATGCACCAAGTTCTCATGATGATTTGATAGGTGACTCGTGTGGGTTTCCATAAGGCCTACTACCCATCTCACCCCTTGTTATTCTTAACAAGCAAGGATTGGAGTGCTGAGAAAATGACCCACACACAAGTAAGAAGTCCCTTCTACTCTTTGTTTCTTATGTATGAAATCTCAAATTTTATAATTTACTTCTCACAAGGCTTAAGTGAACTAGAGGACATTTGTTTATGATTTTTTTGCTTCTCTATGGCAATCCCCTTTTGAATATTGAGGGTTTTTAATTTGTTTCAATTATTTTCCTTCTCTGTCCTGATTCTCTATGTGGTAGTTATAATAAAGATAATTTTTTGATGGTTTGTCTTTACATTGAACCTATTTGGACTCTTTTTTATAAGACTAAGGATTCTTTGGCCTTTGTGCTTAGGAATTAAATCTTCTCAAGCATGGTTGATCATGCAGAAGGATCTAATCTAGTAAAAATAACTCAACATCATAAAATAAAAGAAACAACCATTAACACTATGCGGCTGATGTCAATGTAGATATGATTCATAAGTGTTCACTTGATGATGTGCAGTCCTCTTTTCATGTTTTGATTCACAACCTAAAGCTAAGATAACTTCTATATGCATGAAATCTCTTGGATAGAGGAATGTGCATAATTACAGAAGATGCCCTAAAATTTTGGCACAACACATTGGTTTATGAAATCAAAGATGAAAACCTCCTAAATTGGATGGAAATTAATATAATTCATACTCATCTCTCATCTAGGATAAATGAGATGCTTTGGTGGATAGTGTGATTCAAGTCATGGTTGATTTAGGCAGATCCACTCCTCATTTGGATACCCTGAAGGTCTCCTAACTCGTTGATTTTTAAACTATTATTTTTGGGGCTAACAACACTTTGGTTGTCCATGAATATGTGGAACATATTGGTACTAAGCTTGGAAACATACTTTATCAAATTTAGGAGCTCTTAAAGGCAGTTTGTATTGATAATCTAACTCAATTTAACAAGTCAGATGTCATGTGTGGTTGTCTTGGTATTCCTTCATCAAGATTTTAAGACTTCAATATTTTTGAGTCTTTAGTGGCTCTAGTAATAGAAGATGAAGTTCTTACTGATAAACCTATGGTGGTGGTTTTGAGCTCTTCTAAGGAGATTCAATAGTTTTATATGTGGTAACTTTTGTAGCAGAATTAGTATTAGAATTTATACATTTTTTTTATAATCTCACCCTTGGGTGCTAATAGTCAACTTTATATTCCTAATTATATCAGGGTTTTTATTACTATATTAATAGATGGGCCATATCCCCTTTATTTTTGACTGATAAAAAAAGAATTGCATAAAATTACACAAAAGGTATAGGAGAACTGAGATAAAGAAAATATATGATATATGATTAGGTTGTAATTAATTAAATCACATATTAATAATAATTATAAGATAAATATGAATTATAAGACATTACATGCTCCAAAAAAAATGGTAATAGAAAAGATATTTATGGTGAGAAGCACAAATCCATAGATATCCCTACACAAAAAAATCCTCTATACACTAATGGTATTGGGTATAAAAATATTTTGAAAAAATTATTGACATAAATATCAAATTGTCAATTAATTAACATGCCAAACAATAATAGAAAATAATACTAATGTTTTTTTTTTTTAAATATTAAAATATAATTTCATTATATACTCATTAACATTAGAATATGGTCCACACACATGTTGTCTAAATAATCCATGTATACATTACCTCAATAGTTTGATGTTCATTACAAAATATCTGGTGTAAATTTTTTTTTTGTTAATTTATATAAAACTAATATTATTTATAATATGTATAAAAGTATGAAATATTTTAATAGTAACAAATGATATACTAGCATACATATCTTAGATAAATCTATGTAAAATATGATGACATATATCATTTCTAAGGTGCCTATATTATATTAGATTCATGATGTAAGTGAAATAGGTACCTCAAGAATGACATTTATCAATTTTTTTTACATATATTTATCTAAGATATGTATGTTAGTTATATTGAAAATAAGTAGTATGCATGTACCTCTACTAACTAGGGCTAAAATTTGATGGCCCTCCCTACCAATCAAGATAATTTTGTTTATGGTAAAAATGATCAAAATTTAACCCTTCCCAAACCTTCCAAGGGCTTCAAACTCATCCTAGAAGTTCAATTTAAAAATCACTCATAAAAAAAAATTACAATTTAGAACTCAATTTTCATTTAAGGGAAACAATTTATATAAAATTCTAAAATAAGGGAAAGATTAGCAAAGAACATGTCACACTATTATAAAGTGACATTTACAAAATTATAAAATTATATAACTTGAAAACTGTAAAAATGATTTTGCCATAAATTAATTTTCTTTTAAATTGTAAATTAAGGATTGATCAATTTTTATACAACCATTATGAGTTAATCAAATTTCTTCCTAAGTTGTTCCTTGGTTGCCTTATCCTGATCATGTTTTTCAAAGAATGTGTAAAGTTCTAATTACACATTTTCATTCATTCCTTCTTGAGTGGTTTTCCCAAGATGTAATTTCAAAACTTGATAACCTTTGGTGGTAACTTACTCTTTAGAATTGTTAGGTGGAGGGACTATTATTTCAGCATATCTCTCTCCTTAATCATCTTTTTTATTTGAGAAACTATTTTGGGTTTCTTTTCCAAATGAAAGGTAGTGATAACAAGTGTAATAAAATCAATTTCTTTAGGTTGAATAGTCATATTCACTACTACATTAAACTAAACTATAAATTTTGTATTAGGGATATGTTGTGGATAATTTTGTTCAACTTGAACTTGGGTAGTATAATCTTGAGGTGAATTCATTATGGTTTGAGTTGAAGGAGATATCACATCACATTTACCTTGTTTCAAAGGTGATTTTATTTTGACTTCTAGGTGAAAAATGGAGGCGAGCTTTCCTGTTTAGGTGGGGACTAAGAAAATGTAGGAGAAGAATGTACTCTATGGATTACTATGGATGAATATGTAACTAAGAACTACTTAGTGGCAATATTTTTTTGTTCCAATTGAACTTGGGTGGCATAAGCATGAGGTGAAGTCACTATGACTTGATCTGAAGGAGATATGACATCACCTTTACCTTATTTAAGTGATTCCACTTTGACTTTAAGGGTGAAAGATGGAGGTGAGCTTTCCTTTTTAGGTGGGGACTAAGAAATTGTATGAGAATAAGGTGTAAGGATTGATATGGAGGAATATACAACTAGGAGCTATGGTGTGTTATTCTCAAGAAGGGTTTGATAATGAACCATATTCATATGAATATTATTTTATAAATTCACTAGGGTTTTGGTAGTTGTCAGACTCCATAGATGTTCCATCAGATGTCAGAATCCATTGTTACTCAAGTAGTTGTTAGATCTAAGGATGCTATATAAACTATTAGAATATTTAGATGTTATGGCTATCCAAAATCCTAGGTTAGAGATCTTGGTTGTATAGGTAGTTATAAAGTAGGATAGACTTTAAGGACCATATAATCAATTATAAACTCTAACAAAGACTCGAGGGTTGTCTCTGAGGTTTGCAACCCTTATTAGTTCACCATGTGCATGAAATACACATAGAAAAGATTGAATATGGAGTGAAATCAATTAATTACCATCACAAAACCCTTATCAGTTCACCATGAGAGATTAGATATTGATTTACTAAAAATATGTTCACTAATTAATTGATATATAAAACTAACATAATCAATATTTAATGATTGTGATCATAGTAATTGTATTTACTCCTTAGATCATGTAAATTTAAGGCTATAACTACATGGAAATTAGTGATCACACAACAAATAATCCATAATAAAAATGTAAAATATGTCTATATCTTCAATTAATGCGTCTCCCATAAGCCTTCAAACATCAAAATAAAATGATCTTCAATCTATAAAAGACTATTCATAATATTTGTTTTTGTATTGAATGTGAGCACATCTCTAAAACCAAATTAAATGTCATGCATGGCTCTACTTAATTCCCTTTAAGTGATTATTGGCCAGTATGAAATTTAAGTCAAAATATATATTACTATATAATTTGGATTCATCTTCATTTTTCATGATGTTTAATTATTTCTCTTTTTTCTTGTTAAAATGATGGTGACTAATAGGGCCTAAATATGATGTGTGACCCTCTCTATCATGAATTTTTAAGATGATAGTTATTATTTATTGAACATTATCATCCAATACATATATTATTTATAGTAGAAGAAGGAAATAATAGAGAAAATATATATTTATGATAATCCTTTATAATTTTCACCTATTTTCCTAGAATTTTACCTTTCATTTGATATGGTTTATTAAAAACATTGATTGTATGTTACAACTAAAAACATTAATATGGCTTGTTGTACCCGAATTTGAGTCTATATGAAAACATTGAATATCCCAAGTCAATTTGATCAAAAATCAATCAAAATCAATCAAGGTAATTGTAATAATTGATTCAACTTAGCTTTTAGTTCTAAATATATCAAAGATTATTGAAGTATTTGAAAAACATTAGTAATAATGTGTTATTAGTTATGAAGGATATCATATTTTTATAATTTTAGACCCATAATATATAGAGGTATTAAAGTATATGCTTTATAGCCACTAAAAACCACAAGTTGTTTTACAGTCGTCAGAGCCCATAAATTGTTTTTCATCCTCTAGAACCTATAACTTGCTTAGTAACCCTCAGAACCTGGTACCTGCTTAATAGCCAACATACCCTAACTTTCTCATCATAAAATCACACCCAAATTCAATGCTCAAGAATGCAATTTTATCAGTTTTCCTACCATTTTTAACCCTCTCCTCCTGCTTCCATTTCATTCCACTTCTTTCACCACTATCAATCTCTTCTTTTCCCTAAACCCCAAAACTTAATTGAACTCATTTTCTATCTCCATATTTCAAATCATTTGTACACAACAATGCATTCATAGTTTTATACATAAGTAAATGTCCTTTATTCCTAGTGAGATGATAATACTTTAATATTTTTGAGATTTTCAAGATACATCAATAGTAGTGAATATTTCTTTGCAAAAATGCAGCATCATTAAAACTACCTTGAAATCTAACCTAGGTTTTCATCAGAGTTCTAAAATTTTCCCATAAATTTTCCATATCAATCAATAGAAATCTTCAACCATATTACAATTATAATTACTCTCCAACTATTAATCAGCCTTTGGAACCTAAACACTTCCAAGCGGTATTTAAAACACGAACATCTCCAAGTAGCCTTCAAAACTTGGACACTACCAAGCATCCTTTGGAACCCAAACACTACTAAGTGTAGACACCTAAATCTGGCCACCAATAACCTCCAATCAAGTTTTTGGCCAATTTCCACCCAAAATTCACAATTTGGTCTAAAAACACTAAAACCTGCTAAATGATGTGAAACCGACATATTCAAGTGTCGATTTTAGCTAAAGTATCATTAAATAGGGCAATGTAATTTATGGGCCACCTAAATTTGATGAATTCATTTCGAGTCAAAATATCAATTTTGCACCTAGGTGCTCTGGATTGCTCTTTCCTATCAAATATCTTACATGAGACACGTGCCTTTGTTATTTCATATTAATAACATACTAAATGGGATAAAGGATCCAAAACATCTGACATTGCCTTCTAATTCCAATCCAATAAAAAATAGGAACAATAACAAGGCATTCTGATCAATTTGAGTAATTTATGCACAAAACACTTAAACATTCTTATGAGCTAATTAATCTAAATCAAGGCCTAATTAAGAATTCCATGGAAACATGTTGAAAAATTATTGTTTGGAAATGAATATTGAATATCTACATCATCAGGAGACCTCATTTCTTGGGAAGACGTCCCTAGGCCATAAATACCACAAATATCAAGATTCATACCTCCCAAGTCTCATCAAAGCCCTCCATACCTCTTAATTTCTCCTCTATCCCAAATATTGATGAACCTATATATCAATTTTAATTACATAATTAGATTAATCCTTATCCACACATCTCAATCCTGAGATGGATGGTTCAGGTTGATTCTGATCAATCTCAAAAATCTATAAATAGGAGGCCTTACCACATCATTTCTAAGTCTTGATAATGCAAAGTTATAATGCACAAATGATTCCAAAAGCCATTGCAATTAGTGTTACCATGCCAAATTTATTCCAAGCCAATCCAAGCCATAAGCCAAAGGTGCCAAGGAGAAGAGGAGATAACAAAGCCTCCTTTGATGAAGAATTCATGAGCATAAGCTGAGCAAGCCACTACAACAAGAATTTTGGAGCATCCAAGGAAGGTAAAAGAAAGTTTATTTTGCATTTTAGTTGTGTGTTTTAATCATGTTTGTTAACTAAGCTCTCCCTAGTGTCTAGGCCTAGAGATATTATGCTAGTTAGTGTGTTTCTTTCATTTTATTTTCATTTTGTAACTAATACCATACTAAGCATCCTCTCTTGAGTCAAATTCCTAGATTCACATATGGCACACCTGGTAGGACAAAACGTATCCCACACATGAAGATCATTTTACAGCTTTAAAATATTCATTTGGATAATCAAAACTCTTTCAAATTGATTTTATAACTTTGTTTTGCCATTTTCCTTTATCATGGGTTTACATAATAACTGACATCAGTTGGATAGTTGTCGTTAGTCACTATTGGTATAGCTGATGTTGGTTGGATACCCGTCATCATTTAGCCAGTGTAATTATCATCAGTTATATAACCGACGTTGGTCACTATGTTTTTCTTAAAACATAGACCCAATATCTCATTTTTTTAAGTATATTATTTCAAACCTAAAAGAGCTTCAAGGCTAAAGGACATACTAACATTTTTGTTGCAAGACCAAGCTTGAAATTTGCTAAAAATATGTTTTAGATCACCTTTTGCATGCTTAAAAAATAATTAGGAACCTTGTTTTAGTGTTTAACAAAAAATTTAGATGTTTATGGTGAATGTTTTCAAAGTTTACAATCTTAAGACCAAGGGGTCAAATGAACACCACTAAATCTTTCATTTGGGCTTAAAATTGAACATAGTTGTTTAATTAGATTTTGTTTGGCAAAAAGAGGGGTGTACATGTATGCTCTTCCATTTGTCCCCTTCAGGGAACCCTTGGAATCAAAATCACCATTCTTATTGCAAATAGCCTAGTCCAAGGCTTAGAAAGAAAGTCATCTAAAGTACTCCCCATAAACTCATCAAGGTTTGGGTGACCTTGAAAATGACCCTAAAGTCTTTCTATTTCATGCTTTCTTTATTTTTATGCAAACTTGGCTTGTGAGGGGGACATCATTGCCTCCCACAAGTTCTTTAGGGAAACTTTGACTGGGGGTTTCATCTCCTGACATTGACTTCACTTACTCCTTTAGAGTTGTACATGGAATGTATCTGCATTTGGACATCACACTACACTAAGTGAACAGTAGGATGTAGTGATTGTAAAAAGGACCAAACCTTTTTACAACTAGCCAATGCCATAGTCACCCAATTTTCTTGCTTGTCTTTTTCATTTTTTGACGTGAAAGTCATTATGCAATTGATTCCCCTAAAAATGTTTGAAATATTGCTAGTTTAGTCAACCCCACATTGCCATACCCTTACTGAGATTTGGATGATTATACTTAGTATATTTTGGTCATTTTTACTTGGTATGTTTTGAGACTAAAACTTATTTGTTTTTTCATAAGCCATGTCAAAATAATGTATTTGAACCGAGGAGGGTAGTGTTATGTTTCCCAAATCATGTCAAACCATTTGTGCCTTTGAGTCTTTTGAAACATAACATTGATCACATCATTTGAGCATGCTTATGCCGTTAGGCTGCTCAAATTATTTTAAGACTAGTTTACCTTGTATTGAAAACCATTTGTTTCAAACCATGTCATGTATACCATTTGGACCTTTATCTTGTGTTATCATGTTATCCAATCTTGTCTAGCTTGTTTGGTCAAATCCTAGTTTTCACCATTGAGTTTTCAATTAGCCTTGTCAAGTTTGGATTCAAACATTGATTGATTTATATTTAAATCTCAATTCATAGGGTTGATACATAGATCTTTCTCTTTTAGGTTGCATAACTTCAGTTAAATGATTACCCAAATTCTAAAACTATTGATGGTTTGTTTGTTCAAAACCTATCCTCACTATTATTCATGACTTTATTTGGGAAAACATAGTCTTTCTTCAAAGATCCTTTTGTCTTATGCCTTATGCCAACTGATCATGTTTATGTCAAAGTTGTTTCCAAACTTGTTAGATTAAATCAAATCACATCAGTCTTTGTTTCAAGTCTATATTTTGACGTCATTTGGCTAAAAGTCCTAGTATATGCCTATTTGTTTGATCCTAGATTTTGACTCTACATTTAGACAAAAGACCTAGCAACTCAACTTTTCCCTTTCCTAGTTTAGACCTTATTCAAAACACTTTGACCTAGACCTTTGACATGCCAATTTTTATTTAGACAATTGATCTTTTTGCATATGACATATGACATTAGACATTTGATGCTAAGCTATTTTATGCCAAGTCTTAGCACATATCATTTTGGAGATACAGATCCACTTCCTAACCACATTGGAGATATAGCTCCACCTTTTGACCAAGTTCAACTAAGCTTGAACCATTTGTCCTTTGGACATAGTTTTTTAGAGTTTGTAGAACTCTAAGCTTTTTTATTTTGGAACTTTCATCATTTATGTAGATATGTCTAGCTACACTTATGGTGGAGTCATGCACAATCTAACTTATGATAGAATGGCCACATAAAATGACTATTATGGCTTTATTCAAGACCCCAATGATGCTAATATGGTTTGTGAGATAGATTTCTATCCATCTCATATTAATCATTCATGGGAACAAAGTCATGAAACAATTTAGAATCCAACTTGAGATCTTGATTGGTATGAAGAGGCTTATGAGGAGGACTTTGAAGATTGAACTATAGATAATGTTGTTTGGGATATGGATCCATACCCTCTTTACAATAATCACTACATAGAACACAGTCAAGAACCAACTTATGAGCCAACTCATGACTAGGATGATATGGTGTATGAGGAAGACTTGGATGCTTTGGCTTATGAGAGTAATCAGGCTCCACCACATCATACCATTTCTATTCTAGGACCATAATGTCACACCATTCCCATACCAAAACCTCATCCTTTGGTTTGTGTGAGCAACCAAGCTCCACAATGCCTAACCATTTCTATACTAGGACCTCATCCTTTGGTTTGTTTAAGCAATCAAGCTCCACAACATCCCTTCATCATTCCAAGACTTAGTCCTTTGGCTTATATGAGCAATCAAGCCCCATAATGCCCTATCATTACCATCTCAAGACTTTGTCCTTTGGCTCATGAAATAAATCATGATCTCCAATGAACTACCATTATCCAACCACAAGTCATTCCTCATCCAGTACCAATCCCATCTAAACCTCAATCGATTCAATCATTCAAAGACCAAGCTATGTTCAAAACTGGTATTTTCCAACTCATTGGAAACCAAGGCCAAGATAACCGACCAATCCAAGATGTTTTTTTTGAACCAACCATTTGTTGTAAGTCAACCTATGATGAATCACCTATTGATCCTATACCAAATATCAAGGAGTCTCACTTTGACCATCCAATCTTTGTTGAGTCACTTCTTAATGATTATAACCACCTTTAGGCAAATCATTACCTTGACCATATGCTTGTTTTTTAAGAGCCACCTATTGAAAAACTAGTCTTTAAGGAGTTGTCTCTTGACCTTTTTCCCATCCTAGAGGAGTCCCACTCTGACAAACCAATTTTTATGGAGCCCATTATGCCATCATAGGTTGTTACTTGTCCAAAACCAAATATTCAACAAGACATCATTGTAATAGAGTACCCATCAGATAAAGAATTAGAGTCAGAGTCAAGTTTTATTCTTGAATTGACATCAGGTTTAGCATCAAAATCATAATCAACATTAGTCTCAACCTCATATTTAGAGTCCCTTGAGTTAGAATCAAATTTAGAAGAAGAATATGTTCATGGCTATTACAACATTGGTTATGCATACCTCAAAAATTAATTTAAATACATTTGTAATCCTTCTATAGTTTTTGAGGATGAGTACTTCAAGTTTGACACAAGTTATGCTAGTATCTTCTACGAGGACTGTGCAACCTCTCCCCATTCCATTACGATTCCACATGTCAATACCATCAACCAAAATAGCCATATCATTGACATTCCATCTCCCACAAGTGTTGATTAGGATAGATAGAAGCACACTTTGTTGAACTACATCCATGGTGACATAGCAGTTAAAAAATAGCAAGGAAGCAAAGACCACATTCATGTAGCAAAAGAACACTCTCCTAGTGAAACTTTTTCAAAGGCGCTAGGATACAATCAAAGTCAAAACTCAAAATATTCTAGTGAATTTTTTTTAGAAGTGATGGAATAAAATCAAAGTAAAAATCCAATGTTCATTAGTGAAACCTTCTCAAAGGTGCTATGGGACATTCAAGACAAATTCATTGGTAAAAACCTCATTGAGGCACCGATAGCTAAGCACAAAATTTCTTCACTGCTTGATGAAGACAAAATCAAAGATCAAATCAAAATAGCTTCCAATCTATAGACTAATCATATGGTAGCTACTCTCAAGATAAAACAATAGAAAAATTTGGTGGTACTATTGAGAGAAAAATTCTTTAGCCCCACCATAACCAAAACTATGTTGAATCTAGCATCAACAACATTACATGTGACTGAAAGTCCTGATATTCAGTAATTTCCATACCATTCCACATTCCATTATCACCTACCATTCTATTTCATAATCAAACTTACCATCCATTATTTTCTCTCATTTACCATCCATGGTTGCACTTTCCTTTGTAAAGGCTACAAAGATATCTTGTCTTGACACTTGAAGTAATCAGAATCAATGACCAATGAAGATCACAAAAACATTCTCAGCAACCAAGTTTGCATTGATTTTTTGATAGAGAAGTTATTTAGATAAGGCATGGGATAAAAATTAACATGATCAAGTATTTTTTTTGTATCATTTGTTAATTAGGATGTGCATCTCCCCATCAACAGGAATAACATAATCGAAAACCACACCCAGGCCAAAAACATGTACCATATCATTTCACATTTGCTATACCCATTTACCATTATTCCATACCCTTCCATTTTACCCTACCTTACCACTTGGAGGCAACCATCCTACCATTACATCATTATTTGAGAGCAAGACCATACCATTCTAACCATTCCATTCCTATCTAGACCAAACCTTATTTTTAGTCATCCTAGCCAATCCTGTTTTGATCTTGGTTCATTTGGTTCTCCTCACAAATTTTATGAGGGGATTCAAATCAAGTTTAAATAATAAATCAAGTCCATGTTTTAATGACAGTCTATGAAAGTAGTGTGACAGTTGATTAGGCAAGATATCTTTCATCTTATTAAGTTTTTTAATGTGAGCTTGATTATAACCACCTATGGGTAAATCAGTGTTTCACCAGTCTTACTACTAATTATAACCATATATGGGTAAATTAATATCATTGAACTATGATTTTGTATTCTAGTTATAACTACCTATGGGAAAACTAGGGGCAACACTTGTTTATCATGCATTACTGCATCACCTTGCCATTACTATTTTCATTTGACTGGCCATTTTCTAGATTTGAGAACTTGTTGGGAGCTAGTTGGTTTTTCCATACATTTTGTGTGGATGGAATTACTATGACTTGAGGTCATTTTAGGACTATGTGGGTCATTTTCAATTCATGTTGAGGTCACCTCAGTCCCCCTTTCCATATGCTCTCACTATTTTATAAGCAGCCTAAGCCAAACACTCTCATCATTTTGTGAGTAGGTATCTTGTCATTCTCTAATGAGTTAATATACATCAAAATTCCAAAAACATTCATAATATTCAAAAATCCAAAAATATTTATCTTGTCTAATCCTAGTCAGTTATCCTCAATCCACCTTACTAGGGCATTGCCATTATTAGGATGCTTTCTTTTGCATTTATTTTTAGGCTTTCTATTTGTTTGTTTATTTCAAATTATTTGTTTATTTATTTATTTGATTGCCTATTTGTTTGATTTCAACACTAGTGCCTTGACTCAGTCTATATGTGTTCATTGGGTGATTCCTTACACACATTATTCTTGAGTCTATCCATATTCATATGTTAACATTGTCGTCATGGTTGTTATCATTAGTGCATTATTTTGAGTGTTTATTAGATATTAGGAGTTGGTCCTTATGCATTTTTTGGCCAAGTCTTCATGGTGTTTTATCATGATGCCTACCATCACATGCTATAATAAAAATTAGCTTCATGAAGGTCTATAATCAATGGATCCACAAACATTTCTCCTTAACACCTTGGCAAATCCTTTCATCCCATCCTTAATCAAATCAACCCATTAACCATTCTAGTTTTATCATTGTTAATCAGGATGAGCATCTCCTCATTGCCAAGTACAATTGAATCATTTCTAATGATCAATTTTATTCTTCTATTCATCTATTTCATCACTTTACCCCCACTCATCTTTTAATCTATATTCTAGGTTATATCCTTGAGTTATGCTTGCTAATCAGCCCTAACTAGGGCACCATCATCTTTATCCAATCCAAGTCATCTTAATGATTATAACCACCTATGGGTAAATCATTATTTTTGACTTTTTCTTGATTATAATCATCTTTGGGAAAAACAGTAATCTTTTTTAAATTAATGCATGCAAGCATTTTTCTCATTTGGATTTATCTCCACCATGGGTTAATTCCACCTTTTTTCTTATTTTTTTTCAAGGGACCATCCATCAACAAATGTGATGGCCACTCCCTTGAGGGGGCATCATCTTAGGCTTCCCAAACAACATTTAAAGCTTTGTTCTTCAACCATCGTCTTCTTTTTAGCATATAGGTATTTTTTCATTATTTGAGAAGACATTGCTTTGCCTATTGTTTAAAACATCTTCCCAAATAGGGGCAAACTATAAACACCTAAATCTAGCCACCAATAACCTCCAATCAGGGTTTTGGCCAATATCCACCCAAAATGCACAATTTGGCCTAAAAACACTAAAACATGTTAAATGATGTGAAACTAACATATTCAAGTGCTGATTTTAGCTAAAGTATCATTAAATGGGGAAATGCAATTTATGGGCTAGCTAACTTTGATAAGTTTATTTGGAGTCAAAATACCAATTTTGTACCTAGGTGCTATGGATTGCTCTTTCCTATCAAATTTATTACATGAGACACATGCCTCTATTATTTGCTATTTATATCATCCTAAATGGGATAATGGATCCAACACATTTGACATTGCCTTCCAATTCCAATCCAATTGAATTTTGGACCAATAACAAGGCATTTTGATCAATTTGAATAATTTATGCACAAAGTGCTTAAACATGCTTAAGAGCTAATTAATCCAAATCAAGTCCTAATTAAGAATTCCATACAAAGTTGTTGAAAACTTAATTTTGGAAATGAATATTGAATATTTGCATCATTAGATGACCTCATTTCTTGTGTAGACATCCCTAGGCCATAAATGCCACAAATATCAGGATTCATGTCTCCCATGCCTCATCAAAGCCCTACATGCCTCTTAATTTCTCCTCTATCCCAAATATTTATGAGCCTATTTATCAATTTTAATTTCATAATTAAACTAATCCTTAGCCACACATCTCAATCCTAAGATGGAGGTTCATGTTGATTCTGGTCAATCTCAAAAATCTATAAATAGCAGGCCTTACCACATAATTTCTAAGTCTTGATAATGAAAAGTTATAATGCACAAATGATTCCAAAAGCCATTACAATTAGTGTTACCATGCCAAATTGATTCCAAGCCAAGCCAAACCACAAGCCAAAGGTGCCAAGGAGAAGAGGAGATAGCCAAGCCTCCTTTGATGAAGACTTCATGTGCACAAGATGAGTTAGCCACTACAAAAAGAATTTTGGAGCATCCAAGGAAGGTAAAAGAAAGTTTATTTTTCATTTTAGTTGTGTGTTTTATTCATGTTTGTTAACTAAACTCTCCCTAGTGTCTAGGCCTAGAGATGTTATGCTAGTTAGTGTGTTTCTTTCATTTTATTTTCATTTTAGAACTAACACCATACTAAGCATCCTCTCTTGAGTCAAATTCCTAGATTCACACTAAGTAGCCTTCAGAACCTGAACACTACCAAGCAACCTTCAGACTCTGCCAACTATTGAATAGTGTAAAAATTATTCCAAGGTTAGTAATAGACTACTCAAGTAGAATACTCCTAGGTTCACATGTTATAAACTTCAAATGATAAATTAGACATGAAATATCAATTCTAATGGGTCACTCCCCCTTCAAGCCTTAAAAAAAACAAAGACAAGATCTATGATAGAGATTTGGGACACTTCAGCTTGACTTAATTTTGGCAAAGATATAATGCCATCCCAAAATTAGATTAGTCTTAAAGTATTTATGACAGTGGATTTCCCTATGATGTAACTTTCCCTAATTTTGTCTAATTCCAAAAAATATTGTGAACCTTAGTCACTCATTATGATAAGTAAAATAGGGAAGTCAAAAACTCTAAAGAAAGATATGTTCTTCATCTTGGTGCAGAATACATTGAAGACATGTTCAAGATTATTGATTATGAATTCTTCATAAAAATCATCCATAAATTTTCTCAACAATTTTGGGATGAGAATACATCCTCTTGTTTTAAGGTGGTAAAAAAATAATGTCTTGAGAAACTGAAAATCTTTGCTACCAAACTACCATAGATTATTACTCATTTTGAGTTTAAAATGGAGAGAATTGACATCATCACACTCTTGAATAGGGTATTTTGGAACCCTACAACTAGATAATTTCAAGATTGGATACACCAATATATATGGATCACACATAAAAATAAGCAAAACATCAATTAGGTAGATTTGATTAGTGATTCAATTCATAAAAAACTTTGCAATGTACATATAATTGGAAAATTATATGACTCCTATCTAGTTTAAGTGATGGCTAGAAGAAGTATTTAGTTGAGGTTGAATGCAGTGGGATAGATGATTTCTTCTCAAATATACGAGTTTTATCCTCAACTCACAGTTTAATCTAAATGCCAACATTTTCATTGTGTCAATGATGCCTTCCTACATTACATCATATAGATGTTTAAAAATGATCCACACAATGTCATACTTTCTATTATAACCACCACATAGATTTCACATTGGGGAGCCTATTTCATATAGTTCCCCACTTTCTCATACATCTGAATATGTGGATTTTAGAATGCCCCTTACATGATTCCTAGGTATGTAGATTATAAGTGGGAATTTATGGAGTTATCTCATCACTTTATTAAAACTCATAAAATCTTGTCTAGCAAACATAAAGTAGGCATGAATTTTATAATCACCATCAAAAGTTATACTTGTGATTCATTAGCTAAAGCTAAGAATATTGATGTTCAAATGACTTAGGTTACCATCCAACCATTTCATAGCAAACCCTCTTTTGATATCAAAGGTGCAATTGAGAATGCTCTTAGGACTTCATACCAAAATGTTCCATATTTTGAATACTATTGGATGGATTGTGAAGATGAAAAGGAATTCGAGCTTCAATATTAATCTCAAATGAGTTCAAAATAGATATTATATTTCAACATAATAGATATTAAAAATAAATATAATATGATGTAGAATATGTGGATCCCATCTATCAGGAATAAAAAATATATCTCAAACATTTACCACAAGTGGATTGGACTAAGTCAAATAAACATATTTAGAAGACCAAACTCAAGGTGTGTTAAGTCAAAACCTATCTTGGCTCAAGAATAAATGTATTATGATGAAGGAGAAAATTTTCCCTTCATCTCTAATAACTGCTACCCATGATCCTATTTTCCCTTGTCAATAAACTGAATTAAAATCAGTTATAAGACCCTCCTCTAGTACTAGTATAGGGAAAGCTCTACTAGAAGAAGATAATAAGAGTAAGAAAATATTAGCTCTATAAACTAGTACACCAAAGAATATACTCAAAATAATATTCAAAATACATACATATGGGATCAATAGTGCCTTAAGATTCACCAGTGCTTTGACTCATCCATATTCACATGTGGTCCATTGCTAGATTCTCATGAAGAATACTGTGCAACAATAGATCACTAAAAACTCCTTAATTATTGTTTATACTTATCTTTATTCACAATTTTCTCATTCCCCACCTAAATTAGTAATTCCACATATGTCTTTCATTACTGAAGCTAAATCAAAATCACCTAAAAAGAATAAATATAATATTGTATCCTCTTCAACTCAAGCCATAGTGACTTCCCCACATATTCAAGATATTTAAGATAAATTGGAACAAAAACCTCCCCAAAAAATCCCTAATATATAATTACCATATTGGATTAATGAGGTGGTGAAGAAGAGGAAGAAAACCATCCAACTCGAAGATGTTAATTTTAGTGTACTTATTATCACCAACTCTTGCTCAACAAAGAAACCCAAAATAATTTCTTGAATAATCATAGATGATCAAGGAAAGAGGTATGTTGAGATATTTATCCCAATAATAGACAAATCCAAATAAAAATTCAATGCTTAGGACTGTCAGCTTTAAAAAATGCATTTGAGAAAACCACTCATGAATAAATAAAATAATATGTGCAATCAATTATTAGCACACTCTTCTAAAAGCTTGATCAAGACAAAATAATTAAATACCAAATCAAAGAAAAAAAAGAATAGCACAAAATAGTCATTCAAAAATTGATCAACCCAATTCACTTTTCTACACTAGATCCTATACCGTAAATAAATTATTTTGACACATCACAAACTATTTAATAGATTGGCCATATAAGAAGGGAAATAAAATAATAGTTAAACTAGGTAATTATTAAAGGGATGTAGGTAACAAATGTTGCCATGTCTATTTATGTAGAAATCTAATATGAACTTTAAGATGCAAGACCAATCCAAGTTCCATATGTCTCTAGACACAATCCTATGCCCATAATTGCATTCCATACCATGATTCCTCATGAACTAATCTCTAGAATCAATGACAAAACTCCTTTTGCCTTGTTATATACATACAAGATACAAAGAAAACAACTCATACCTTGAAACATAGACAACCTAAAATGTTTTCAAGATAAGTCTGTTGACTACAACCTCATGCTTCTACAGATGGAAGGAAGTCAGAGAATAAATATTAGATAGAGGAAAATAAATGGAAGTATTATAAAAAATGAGTCTTGAAACCCTTGTAGCAAAAGGATATCTCAAAGATGAATATTATGGTGATCAGACAAAGTCCCTTGGTACGACCAAGCTTTAGATCTATATTATTTAAGAATGCATTGTGAAAATCAAAGAGTCATGGATAATGGGTGTTGAAGCAAGCAATGATATACAAGAAGTGGTTGAAAAGCTTCCTTGTACCTTTTTTAGTGACAAAAGATTTGCGCTCCTTGTACAAACTATCAAATATGAGTTTATATAATTGATTAAGAAGGAATCAATCATTGGGTTTGCATTCAATTTTGATTCAAATATCAAAGAATGTTTTACAAGTTCAAGAAATATTTGATAAAATTTCAACATATTCTATACAAAATTATTAATTTTCATATGGAATTTGAGATAAGTTATATGCATTTAGAGGGTACATATGAAGATAGAGTTAAATAAGTTTTCAAAATTTTGATGATTATCAAAAAAGGTTGTAACAAGTTAAACAAGAAGTAGTCGAGGTAACTGATGAAGGTGAAACCAATCAACAAGTGGAAGAGGGAGAATATCCCTAATTTTATTTTATTTAAAGAGAAAATTTACTTTCAAGTAATTTCTCTTTTATGATTTTTAAGTCATGCACTTTTGCACTTATTAAATGTCATTATTTTTAAGTTCACCTATTTTGAAAAGTTTGTATTTTCATAAAATGAATTTTTATTTGTTTCAATAGGAATAAAAAGGTGGTTTCTTTTTGTAACCACCACATTCTAGGCCTTAAATAGGTTTTTTTCAGTCATTGTACATGAATTTTTGAGAAAATAAAAATAAAGGGAATAAACTTTGTGTTGTTCCCAAGAGTTAATATAATAAATTTTTTACATGGATTTGTGCCTTAAGATGTCTTAGTGGATGAATGTATTCTTATGTATACTAATTCATTCCATTAGATCATAGTTTTTTTCATTCAAAATACTTGTGGTCAAATTGTCACTACTTTAAATTATTTAAAGAATGTAATAGTATAATTGAGATCTATGTTAAATCAATTATATACATTTTTATCTCTCCTTTCATTCTTTTTAATAATTCTTTTCCTTTCAAATTCATTTTTCCTCTCATTAAATTCCTTTCCATCCACATGAAAAAACCCCAAAATAATTATTTTGAGTGTATATACTTGTAAATATTTTTCTTTCTTGTTTTTCCCTTGTTTATAATAAAGGAAGCCTTACCTACAAATAGGTGGGGGATTTTTTCCTGTGCACCATTGTTTGAAACCCATAGGCTTTGTCTTTTAAAAAAATTTCCAACCAACATGGCCATACAGCCATCAAATCTAGGCTCTAGTGGCTAATATAATGAACAAGGTTTGATGGAAGGTGTGGAGTTATTTCTCTATCATTTTTTTATGTTAAACCACTTTAGCATAACTTCCTTGTTATTTTGTCATTTTATTTTTTGATGTCACTTGAGAATTTTATTATTGAGATGCAGTTGGGGAAAGCTGCCCTACCCCTCTATCAATCCTTGATTTACCTATTGTATAACGTGTTAAGACCCTTGATCCTAGGCCACCAATAGCTATCAAATTGGTTGAGTCCTCTGGGAAAGGGAAAGGGAAAACAATATCTAAATGGAAGGGGAATGGTCCTACTCAACAATCCATTATCATTAAAATTCCTATGAATAACCATATTTTTAACCCTTCCAAGTCCCCTACGAAGAGATCATGTGCCTTCATTGTGTTTGAATCTAAGGAGGAGGAATTGGAGGAGGAAACTATGAAGGATGAAGAGGAGTATGAGGTGAATGATAATAGTCAGCATGTGGTGGAGAAAGCAGCTGAGTTACATAAATATGTTTTGTGTGATGATTATAAAGGGTATTATAAGAGGAAAGATAGGGAAGATATTGGCAGCGATGGTAGTGCCTAGGATCCACTCAAAGCTATGGATATGGAAATTGATCTTCATAATAATTTGTTGTCAAGGATTTTTAAAGATAAGAATATGAAAATTTATAGGGGTGTTAGTTATAATGTTCCTAATGAGAGTGTTTTTTATGAGGGTGAAGACATGGTTTCTAAGATGTAGAAGTTGGAAGTCAGAGTTGAAAATTTGTACGTGGGGAAGAATATGATATAGGGAACTATTCATAAACTAGTTCAGATGAGTAAGGTGATCATAAGAAATTGTGTGTCTAACATCAATGTTCTTAGGGAAATCATCAAAGTAAAGAGGAATTGCACTAGTAAGAGAATCAAGGGTTGGGTAAAGGAAAAACTATGGAGTTGGATAATTCAAAGGTGAAGGACATTGAAATTATCCTCAACAACTTGGGAAAAGAGTGAAACATTGTGCTAAAAGAATTATATATGTAATCAATTTTATATATCTTTTTGTTTTTTGTTGTGGTTTGGTTGTTACTTATTTGTGTATAAACATTTGTTTTACTGTTAGTTTTTTTGGATGCTAGTTTATATTGGATCCACACCTACTTAATATAATTAGGATGGGACCCATTTAAAACTTGTCTTTTACCCTTAATAAAAAAAATCACTTCGCTCGCCAAATTTAATAAAATATCTCTAATTCTCTTACAAGAATCCTAATTATTTTGATTAATTTTAGGTAAATCAATCTGTGGTAAATATTGATGTGTGAGATATAAATGGTGGGAAATTATCATGGGTTATAAAAGTTGTGTTAAAATATCAGGGTGATTATGTCTATTGTGTATCAAAATATAATGATTTTAACAAATTGAGGCAGTGTAACAAGTTGAGGCAATCAAACATTGTTGGTATCCATGATTTTAGGGTAGAGTAGTTAACACTACTCTACGAAAGAAGAAAGACAACACTAAAAATAACAACATCAATGATTTAACTAAACTTCCCTTAGAGGAATGACCTCCCTTAAACATTAACAATTTCCCCCTTCCTTGCCTCCTAAATTTGTGCCTTATTTTCTTTATTGGTTCACTGGAGACAGTTGAATTTGATAATTGACTAAGTAGTTTTTTTTATGTTTTAACCATTAAATGTGGATTGGGTAGAAATGTTTTGAAATACATATGGTATAAAAGGGGGTGGAATATCAAAATTCCTATTATAATATAAATAAATCTATGCATTGATAGATATTAATTAGTAAATTGTACATATTTTAATATGTAAAGATGATTTGACCTTACTTTTCAAGGGCAACATTCATTTATAGAAAGTTGGAGGGTTGACTATTAAATTTAACCCCTTTCCAGAGTATTCTTTCGATCCTCATATTTAGTGGTTAAGATAACACATAGATACTTACTTAGGTCTTATATTACATTTATATCAAATTTCAAATTTATTTTCATCTCACATTGATATTTATTTTTTAATTTTATTATGATATGATATGGTTGTATAGATTTGCTTTTATCTCACATTTATTTTTTGTATTATATCACCGATGTCTCTTACAATTGGAGATGATGATTAGATGAATTTATTTTCAAAAGGAACTAAAGTTGTAGAGTGTGAAGTGTATCCAAGTAGGAGGAAACTACATTGTAGAGACATGGGAAGAGGATTTATTTTTTAGTGTTAACATGGTATTGGATGGAAAAGCACAATTTCCATTTTGAGTTTATGAATTTTAAATTTTAATAGGTTTCAAGAATAAAGGATACTACATTACCTAGGATGATAGGTAATTATAAAAGCATAAAGATTTATCAATTTGACCAATTCATAGTGATCACATATAAAGTGATTTAGATGATTATAGTACTATCATGGAAGAGGTAGATTGCAGTGATGACATCGAAAGCACCATCAATATAGGGCCTAAAGATATAAGTGATTTTTGTAGACAATGTGGTTCTCAAACACAAATTTTATTTCATAAATAATGATATGGCCCAAGGGTTTATAACTCCTATTAGAAGATCATAAAGTTTATGAAGAGATATTTGGACCCCTAAATTTTGTTGTAATGGTTGAAAATTGGGTAAATTTATGTTCTAAATGCTCAAACTTGCTCCAACCCAATAAATTAATAACTTGCCCAATTATAAAAAATGGTTTTCTATGAAATAAGAATCTCTCTAATGGTTAAAAGAAGTGATCAATCAAATGTTATGTCCCTTGTATAGGGTGGTAAACAAAATTTGACATTTAGTGTTGTTGGTGTTAAATTGATCCATGTGTGCTCATCTACAAATAAATATGTTGTATAAGGAATAATTAAAAATGTAATTGAAGGAGATATGGTATAATTTAAAATATAAGATATCAATACCTTTGGTGTGAATATAAATATAGTATTTAACCCTCATTGCAATCTAAAGGATCTCTTATACAATGGCCTACTTTGAACTTGGCCAACATAAATGGTTCTCCCATGGATGTCAAATTCAAATAAGTTACAGAAGAATTTGAGGTTAATATGTGGGGAGAATTCAAAGAGTGAAAAACCTATTTAGTGTATCCAGTTTCTTTTGATGTCAGTAATTATAATCATTCCAAAATAGTGATCAAAAGACCCTATAATGCTAAAAAATTCAAAAATTGAATGCCACTCTACCCAATTCATCATATTAAAAATTTGATGAGGTTATGATCTGAATAACATTTCAGGTGACAATTCGGGTGATGGTTCTACATCAATTGGTGGCAGAACTTCTGGGAGCCATAACTTTTGCACCATAGCTCCGTTTGACTCTTCATTTGAACCGTTAGAAATCTAAGAATGAGGGGAACATTGTGAGATGGATTAGAGCTTAACTTAGTGGGTTTTGGCCCCCAAAAAACAAATATAAGTGACCTAAATTTCAATTTTAGTAGTGTAGTCTAAAAATAGTAAGTTTCTAAAAATAGTAATTCCTCAAATTTTGTATTGTTGTAAATCATGGAAGTCAAATAAATTAATATCCCTAGAGATTGGTGACCTTAAAAATCCTCCTCATACCTTAGAAACATGTATAAATGAAGGTGTAACCTAGAAATGGAAATCAGACATCTCTTCTCGAGGATAGGCATATGTTTGGGTCTGCAAATTTGATGAATAAAACATCTCTTCTCAGAGATAGAATTATTTTTATTGTGTTTTTCTTGTTTCTTGAATTATCTTTCAACCAAAGCTTTTGAGTTTTGTATCAGGGTAAAAAATGTTCAGTGTTTTTAGATGAAGTGGAAAATATTGAATATCTTTTCTACAAATCAGATTGTCTCAAAACATTTCCCATTACTTTAGTCAAAATTTTATGGTGCAAAATTAGAGCACTAAATGAAGAGGCCATAATTAAATTTGTCCTATATGCATTAAAAATAAATGCCATATTTAGTTTGGGTGAGGAATCTATGGAGGTACATAAAATTAAATTTTATGGGATGGATTTATATCAAAACATGTGGCATAAAGCTTATGGGTATCCAATGATAACCTTCTACAATCATAAATTTGATTGGATAAATGGTGAGAGGTGAAAAAATGGTAGCAATGGGAAAGATAAATACAGGTTGAATACCACTATAAAAATTATTTGCATATCAATAATCAATGAGATAAATTATGATATTTTTCCATATTTTAATCATTCAATAAGACATGATGGAATCCAATTTCCTCAAAGACTACTTTTGACATTTTATGCCCATAATTTAATGCAAAAAAAGGTTTAACTAGGAGATCAATATTTTAAACCTTCCTCCTATGTCGTAGCCTAACATTAATAGGATAATGAATGATAAAAATAAACATTTAATTTCAAATAACAACTTCTTCTCCAAGTGTGATGAGTGTACAAATTTGTACATCAAACATAGATCCACCACATGCCTAGAAGCACTCTCAAAACTTGAAGAGGAAAAAAAATGGCATAATGAATACATTCAAAGATGTCATACACATTACTATTCCCATATATTTCAATTAGAGGAACAACATCAAGTATTCTTAAGCATTGTGCATGATAAAATGGACAAAATGAAAAGTTTCATACCAAGGATGGGTAAGAAAACTAAGTCAATAAGTAATGTTATGAATCTCCTATTTAATTTGATTAGTATTATCACACATGGACACAAGAGTGGGGGTTTTGGCCACTTTAGCCTAGAATTTTTTGAACGTGGAGAAAATTACACATTCACATCATTGGTTTTATGTCTCAAGAAGCTCAAAGAACTTGTCACTGATGAACATGGGGATTTATTGTATAATACTAGTGGATCATCAAAACATCCATTGCATGATTCACTATTACAAAATAAAGTGCTTGAAAAATTCAAAAGGTATAAACATAAAAAAATCATTTTGAAACAATTATATTTTCTAGTACAGATACTTCATTTAAAAAATAACCACCAATCCTCTACTTACAACTAGATAATACTTTGAGTGACAACAAGAATCACACCTATTTGAATTTGCATCCATACTAACAATAAGAAGGGTATTCAATATTGTGTATGTAATATTCCTTCTAGTGGACACACTCATGAGGATATAGATGGGAATTTGGGTAGATTACTAGTATCATTATGGAAATTAGATACATTTTATTTGGCATGTAATATGGATACCTATAAGACATGCCAAGAGGGATCAAGTACATTCATTTATTATCTTATTGAGTAAGTGTATGACTTCAAGGATTTTATGGAAGCACACTTGTTGGGTGGAAACCACAAGATAGTGGGTATTAATAAACCTAAAATGTTCATGTCTTATGTCATAGATGTTATACCAGGGCTGGAATAAAAATCAACAACAAAGGATCTACAATGGTCTTATCCAATCCCAATTTTGCATTAAAAATATAATGGTAAGCCAAAATTTACATAAGGGAAACCTCCTCTATCACCTTCAAAAGAACTCAAAGAGATAGAAGATTTCAAAAAGGGATTAAATGCATATATTGAACATAAGGGGAAAAGTGTAATGGGTGGAGGTAGAGAATATTAACTTTTAAAGATAACGTATTGAGATAATTTTTTGTGTGTTTTGGATAGACATTTTGTCAATTATAGTAAGATGTCAGATGATTTTTTTTCCATAAACAATCCAATAAAGACATACAATAAAATAATACGAGCCATAAATTTTCACATGGAATACTTCTTTAATCAAAATATCCCAAGTAATAATGATATTTATGTTAGGCCTATTGTGAAATACTTAAAGAAGCATTCAATCCATTGATGGATGTGTATGTGGGACAAATGATTTTAGTAATACCAAAAAAATTAAAATTAAAATATATGGATGGAAAGGGTATATGGGGATATTTACCATAAACTGAAAGGTGAGAATGTGGCTTAAAAAATGAGGATTCAATATTGGAAACATGTAGGGAGAGTAGAAGGTGAAACATTGTATCAAGATTATTTAAGTATAAATAAAACATGGAAAAAAATCATATGAAATCAAACAAGATATTTATGTGGATAGTATCATATGGGCATGAACACCAAAAAAATCATGGATAGGAAGATTGATTAAGATAATTGATAAAGGACATGAGGCTGGTAAATCATACCTTAAACTACTTGAATAGGGTAATGAATGTTAATTTAATTGATGAAATTATTTAAGATCATAAATTAATATGTTATATCAACTTTTCCTGAGATGTGGGTTTATTACAAAACATGTTCCAATAAGACCTTACGATCAATGTATTATTATTTAATATGAATGGAAGATTGATATTTATTTCATTGAATTATTTGTCATAAATAAATTTGGAAGGATGTTAAAACATTAATAACATCATAGTACTATTTATTAAATATGATTGGAAGATTAATATTTATTTCAAAAAAAAATCATAATAATTTGTCGAGTTAGGAATATATTAAGATTAATGTGTAATTATGTAATCATTTTTTTTCAAACAACAACTAGCATTATTCTAATTAAGTTCATAGGAGATGCACCAATAAAAATGTATTATAAGTTTGGGAATTTACTTTTGTCGATGTTGTTTTAACCACACAATATAATTCTATGGTAATGCAGAAATAAGAAGGCTCGAAAGTTTTGATCCACAAGAAAATTATACCTAGTTTTAAAGTTTTTAGTGTTTTTGGACAATTTTTTGAATTCAGCTCTCCTTTTAGAGTAAGTTTTCTGTTGATGTGGCATCACTCCAACTAGATGTGATAAATGAAAAAGAGGATGAATGTAAATGTGAAAAGAGTAGACTCATGTGGATGTGATATTCTCTTGATATCTCAAGTTAACGAAGGCCCACAAAATTTAAGTGATTTTATTTAAATTTCTCATATTCATTGTTTCTTTATATTTGTTTTACCTTAAATTCATTAACATTCATGGATTCCATATAGAGAATAGATAAATATACCAAATTTAAAACATTAATAAATTACATACATTAATTTTAATAAGTCCACAACATCAGAAGAGAACACATGGAAATCATCATGAGGCCACATAGTCATTAAGTCATGGAGGTCTCTTTTTTTCTCATTGAGGTGCCATCAGAAAATGGTGTTATCTTTTGAAACATTAAATACACTTTATCTATCCATATGTGGGTTTTTTTCCACACAATATATCAACATACTATAATCATATCTTAAATTTAACCAATAATTTGGCACATACAATGATTTGAACAACTTATGATAGCAAAATGAATATACCTAGTGATTAAAATGGGATTACAAGATCAAAAAGTTAAGGATGCTTCTAGAGTACAGACATTTTAACTTTAATTTAAAATGGACCTCTATGGACATGTAAACTTATAGATTGCACCTTAGACTGCAATAGGGTCCATTAGTCATGAAGATATGTATTTAGCATGAAAAATTTTGAACCTTGATTTAAGACATACAATGTGCTTGTGAAGTGATTAATTATTTAAAAAGGGTACCACATTAAAGATAAAATTTTCAAATTTAGATAAATTTATGTGGAATCACTTTCATTTTTTAAGATATAGTGGGACAATGTCTTGATCGATAAAAACTATTGTCCAATACTTGTACATGGTGTAAATATGTTTTACATTGATACACTAATAATTGTGGATCTCACATGAAATCATGATGTAATTGGTTAATATGAGTTAAAATTTGGACAAATATTAGATAGTAATATGATAACTATTAGGTGGCACTAGGACAAATATGGGACATTATGTGATCAGTGCCAATAAAGATATAATTAGAACTTGATTTTACATTAATTGGAATCCAATAATAGAAACATTGGAATCCAATATCTCACTACTTAAAACCCAATAATATAAATGTTATAATATAATATCTCTCTATTTAAAAACCAATAAATATAAATATTGGAATCCAGTATTATACTAGTTAAAAACCAATAATAGAAATTTTGGAATCTGATATCATACTAGTTAAACACCAATAATAGCAATATATAAATCCAATTTCAATAATAACAAAGCCATAAATGGTAATACTATAAGTCCCTATTCTTAGATATATGTCCATATTTAATGGAATGATGGTTATAAGTTATAAAACTTGTTAAGGTCATAAATTTTAACCAATACCATTTATATGTTCATAATAGTGATTAATATTGTCTATATGGTCCTAATAGCAACCATAATTTATCATATGATCCTAATATAAATGAAGAATGTTTGTAATGTCATGATAGTGACTAGTATTATCCATAAAAGCTTGAAATTGTTCTCTACTAAGTTTAAAATTGATAGACATGTAGGTTTAGATATTTGTCTAGTGTCATAGAAAATTCATATTATGAATTAGTTGTCTATTAAAAGTGATTAGGACTAAAAGTTTTATTAAAACCATTCATACATTCCTACTAGTGACCAATACTATTCATAAATTTTTAATTTAATCATCTATAAATTGATAAAATATTAGGTTATTTGATCATCCAGTATAATTGAGCACTTCTCTAATCCTCAACAAACACTTTTTAAAGCTATCTAACTTGAGATATTTATGTTATGTAGTTTTCATTTATGGATGTCATTATTATATTTGAGGTGAAAAAAATAGTGGTTTTTGTATTAAATAGAAAATAATTATATTGTGTAGACTATAATGACTTAATATATTATAAAATAAAATTAATAATAATATATCATAATTCAATAGATAGTTGGAACAAATGTAAAGTGATCGCTCACATATAAGAGCATAATAGATAATATCCATGCAATACAAGTGAAAATAAGGGCATAAAACAAAAATATATAACTGAGCCACTTTGCAAGGTAACCTCCACAATCCTTTTTTTTAGCATTTTCAAGGTTTATAAGGCCCCTTCCTGATACCAAATATACTATAAAAAAAGCCAAAAAGGCCTAGCTTAATGACAAAACTATCAAGGCATCTAACCAACATACTTCAATCAAAATTAACAACCAAAAAGTATCAAAAAATACTTCAACTTTAACACTAAAGATCAGAAATTACAAAGGCATAAAACTAAAATATACTACATGTCACCCTTATTCGATTTTTTGTGTGAGCTAAGTATCCTCGATGGAGAACTAGATATGAAATGACCTTTTTATTATTTCTTACTACCATCCATTCTTCTAATTTACTCAAAGAACCCAAATCTAGATTTGAAGAAATACACCTATCCACATACGAGCTTATACAAGCCTTATTACTACTATCTAAAACTTTATTATTATTCACATTTAATCTAACATCTTCTAAAAACTGAGATGTCGATACCAAATTGACCAAACTTGCTTTTGATTCCTCCTCCTCAAGGACTTATGGAACCAATTCTGATGACAAAATAGGATCATTTTATGGAAATACAGTGATAAGCTCTTCACTTACCTCCTTCTACCATGAAGAGGCCACTTTTCACCTATAAATTTGGTATGAATCAAAAAGATGAGCATTTTTGAAGAACTTCTGACACCTGAAGGGATGACCCTCATAAATAAGGGTTTGAGACCAAAATCTATCTCTAACTTTCAACTTGACCATTTCAAGAAAGTCCTAAGAATATCTAGAGAAATAAAAACCCTAGCAAAAGTTGTTTAGTAAAAATTAAAAGAATAAGAATCAATTTCCAGAAATTCCCCCAAGGTTTTCCCAGTAGTTATCAACCCAAATTTTCACCAAAACTAGAGAGGAAGATAAGGTATCCACACCTATATGGGTATGTGAGAGAGGTTTTTAGCTAAAAGATTAAATGCTAGAAACTAAGGTTTCATAAGAAGGAGATGATGATCAAGGCTCTAAGATTTGGTTTGTAAAATATTATTATGATTCACAATAGAATAAAAAATTACAATAAAAAACATCCAGTACATGGATATAATTCTAAACTACTTTCCAGTAGCTTCCACCATGAATCAGACATCCATTGATGCGATAAAGGAAGGGTAGGCTAGAACAGATAGAATCTACACATTAAACCCATTTACAGATACCAATGTTCTCTTTTAAGCACTTCTTCCAGTGCCTTCTTCTCAAAAAAGACTATAGATGAAGCCTTTACAACACCTAAGGCCCTTGTCTATTTACTCTAAAAAGTTGAATGACCAAAATTAAAATTAGCTACAAGAACTACCTTGGAAGGGATAGATGGCTTCCCTAGATATTATCTACCATCCCTTGCAGTTACCTTTTTTGGATCTCCCTCACCCTAACTACCCCTACATCAGTCATAGATTCCCCCACACCTATCATTGATTATGACTACCTAGCCCTGTGACCCAAGCCCCCCACATGTTCCTTCGACCTAGGTTGACTAATAGATGAGCGTAAGTTTTTATTTCTAACTTGGTTGAGCAAAGTGGAAAATTTTGGGCTAAGAATAACCACAGCAGCATTAGAAGAATGTGAATTTTTTTTTCATCGTGGTCCTTCTATATTATTCATAGACAATACTGCAACCTCCACAATCTTTACAATAAGAATAAATTTCATAATATAATGATTCAATACTTAGCACTACCTCTTATATATACCATAACTAGATTATGGAAACTCTATAATCCAATTAAGTTAACTACTCCTAATTGTAGTATATAAATTATTAAAGGACTAAGTATACTCTATTTACTTGTTGAATTACATATAATTTGTATCTTTTAAAAATATTTTTTTACTATTGTAACCAACTTAGAAAGTCATGGGGACCTAAAAAAACCCCATGCATCTCATACTCCTTAATTTTATGTTACATGTCAAGCTTATTTTCTACAACAAATCTTCTTCTTCCTTGTTTCAATGATTATTATTTGTCTTGTGATGTTTAGTGACTTATTGATCTAGCGTGTGTGTCTAGATAGACATGTTTTTCCCTTGAGACTAAGTTATTTATTTATTCTCCTTGGCATCATATCAATGTTACCTATATTGGTTAGAGCTTGTGGTTGGGGTGGAATGGGATTCTATAGTTGCGGTCATCTTCACCACTACCCACCACAACTCACTTCAAGGACATAAAGCACTATGGTTTTTTATTCTCCTAAAAGTTCATTGGTATTCAAATGGACTTAATCATAGTTATTAATTTTTTTATCTTTAGTTGAGATTCATTTCTTATTATAACATATAGTTGATATTTATTGATTTAGTCACATGACTATTGTTTTTAGTTATGCATTGATCATTATTCATAATGTAGGTTGCAATTACATCTTTAAGTTGACTATGAATCATTAATTATAGTAATGAGTATATTATGAGAGAATTATATATATTAATATGGAATTTATATTGCTTTTATGATTATAACTAGTTCTTGAGACAATAAAATGGTTTGTGAACTTATATGATTGTGATGGTTATTTACTTGAGAAGTTGTTTCAAGAATACTCTTGTATTTTAGTACCCTACTCCCAACTATTTTAGAATTCATTCCTAGAACTCTCAATATAATATAAATGATAAATATAAATTAGTGGATATTTTTTAGAAGAAGATGATGATGATGACGATGATGATGATGATGGTGATGATGATGATGATGATGATGAAGAAAATGTTTCATCATTCATTGATTCATGAGTGCCTCAAAACCCTATTTTTTCTATTGATAATCTTAATACTTCAAATTATATATCTTATGATGATTACTATCACTCACTTGAATATTATGGTGTCATTGGTTAGTTTTGATTAATTAATAATTTATTCTATTGAATTAACTCTCTATCTTTATATTTTTTCTTCTTAAATTTTTATATTTCATGCTTCCTTCTTTGAATATCTTATTTCCAATAAAAATTATTCTTTTTTATTTCACTCACTTGGGGTTTTTATTTATATCATATATTCTATTTTTGTTTATAATTCATATTCATATTATACCTATGTTCATGATTTAACTTTATATTTTTCCAAGCTCACTTGTCTAAAAATGATTGATGAGACTCAAGTTATAACCCTTTAAAGTTTATATGGTTTCTTGTGTAGAACAACTGAAGAGAGTGGTAGATATTTTTTTGGTCAATGATTTATTTTCATGGTTTTAAAGTAAATTAAATTATTTTTTACTTTAAAAGTGTGTATTTAACTGTAGTATGGATATTATAGTGTTTCCAAAAGAAACACATTTTTTTGGCAAAAAATAAATTCATACCCTCCTCAATCAACATTTTTTTCATTACTCTCTCATTTCTTAATCAATTTTAGAAATTTGTATTGAGTTGGAAACTAGATTCCAAGGTGCTAAAAAGTGTATATTTACATTTTTTTGATAATTTTTGTTATATATTTATCTCATAATAACAAGGAATCTTTTTGTTTTACTATTTTTCAATTAATTCGATTATATGGGCCATATACTTCTCCTTGTGGGTATATTTTGGATGAATTATTTTTAAAATTGAATATATTTCCTTAAGATATATATCTACACTTGATTTCAAATAATATTATAGTTTATTTTTTATAAAAGTTTTGATTTAAATACCATCTTTCATGAAAAATATTTTAAAATCCAAAAGAAAAAATAAATTATGGATTTATATTGCATTATTTTTATTATATCACATTTAATTTTATAGGTTTATCTCATTTATTGGTTTTAACCTACACCACAATGAACTCAACTTTAATAAAGAGGGTCCTTGAGCTTTCCACCATGGTATATAACTTTTATATCAATTTTAGTGACAACAATAGTATTCATTCCTCTCCAAATGAAAAATGTGAAGTCAAATTCTATGATGGCTCGCACCACCCATAGGTTCTTCATTGATGGAGTCTTGACATGGAGAATTGGCTTGAGTACACTAGAATTGTTGACACCAACAAAGTTCCATTTATAAATTTGAATATCTTTAGCATCACTAAGGTCCTCACCACCAACCAAATGGATATACATAACTCTCTTAACACTTGGTCAAAGCCTTTAAAATCCATCAAGGAGGATTTTTATCCATCACATTATGATAAATATTTGAGCATCACATGGTTATGATTATATCAAGGTAATGGAATTTTAGTTTAATATTACATTTATAAATTCAATCATTTGTAAATATTTCTCAAGGTACAATAAGAATTTGTATCTCTCATTCTCAAGTTTAAGAGTGTTATACAAGCACACTTATTTTGTGAGTTACAATATAGTCATAATGAGACTCCTAATGTGGTTTTTAATCAAGAAAAATTAGTCCAAGATAAGTTTGTTGCATAGTCTAAAGGCTCTTATCCTTCAAATTCTTATAGAAACTCCAAATATTATTCTTTGCAGTCTCATTATCCTTCATCAACAAGGAAATAACCTTCTTACTCTTCTTCTTCTTATGTGCACTATTTTCCTTCTCATTATTTGAAATCTGTAAAAAATTTTAATTATTGTAAAATGGAGGGACATGATAAGTTTGAATGTTTTAAGTTAAATAAGAATGATTTGATTGTATAGTCTTTTGATGAGTAAGTAAAAGATGTTTCCATTGAGACTTAGGTGGATATAAAACCTACCATGAGTTGAATGGTTCCAATTTTTGGCATGTCTTATGGGGGATTAATCTAAATATTGCAGACATTGGTATATTTGATCTAAAGGTGGATTATAGTATTTACTTTACTAGCATCCTTAAAGTGACCAATGTCTTCAACCATATATCCCAATGATTAGAATACATCTTTATTACTAATATCTCGGTGAAGGATATTTGAAATCTACTCTAGAGAGCTACATATTCATCTAATGAATCTACTTATAATCAAACCTAATAGCATATGAAAATGATTTAGACTATATATGTAACTAAGAAAAATCCTATTGAATTCTTGAAATTATCTCCTCGATCAAGGAAAGGTAGATTTTTTGTCATATCTATCACCCCTTATTTTAGAACAAATTATTTAGCACCAAGTTTAGGATTTTTACCAGAATAGATTTGGTTAACCTAATATTTGAACCCTTCCTAGCATGGAATCCTAAAAACCCTCTAAACATTTTATACTGAAATGATATCCCATGATCCACCCTTAGATATGTTAAATATTTTTTTGGTGAGAGTTCCACAACCCATGTAAACCACCTCCAACATATTCATGTTATATGTGTTATGCACCCTATCTTAGCACTTAATGTAGACTTAAGACTCCTTGAAAGTAATTTGAAATGTAAGCCTCTATACTAGTATAAAAATATGACCCATACTTTTATAAATTATTAGGATAACCTAGGTCATGAATTATACAAATAATTTAAATAAAAGGGGAACTTATCCTTACTATAAAAACTTATTATTATCAAAATGACACATATGACATATATACAAATTTTAATATTAGAATTAATAATATGTGGAAAAGGATACCAACATAATTTTTTGCCTTAGGGTGGAATTTTTGTATTATCTTAAAGAATTTTATCATTATATCTCTATAATGATTCAATCCATAGAAGGTAACACTCTTATTAAGTCTTATGACATTGTTGTCTTATCTAAAAAATAATTTTATCCATGCTAGAAGGTTAACCTTAAGACTTGCAATGATTTTATTCCCAGAGACCTATAATCTAATCTAACCTCATACACCTCTATGAACCTCAACATTAGCCTAAATCCCTAAAACTTTTCAAAATTCCTTTTAGAATACCAAATAATAGAGGAGGTAAATAACTTTATAAGGATATTCTCAAATTAAATGTTAGCCCTCAAGAGGAAATATTCTCAAAACCCACTAGAACCCTAATATACCAATCAGGGATACCAACCTAATAGTTTTTAGAATATTAACCAAGTTACTCAAATGCCTAATCCATTATAACCCCATGTCAACCCTACTAAAAAATTATAGTAGATCCAATGGATCCTAAATCCTAACTATTCAAGACAATTGGTCCCTATACAAAACAACTTGGATAAGGAGGGAAATTTGTGGTGATATACCTAAAAGATGGCACATAACTCCAATAGATTCCATATTGGACATCAATATTAGGAACTCATGGTGAAAAATTATGTGCACCACTATTCTCAATGGGCATACAAAATTCAAGGACCTAGTCCTATAAAATAAACCATGGTTTGTTGAGAAGAGAATGATTTTGGTGTCCTAAATGAAAATATGCAAGCCTTAGTGAGGCCTCAAAATTAATATGATATTATGACAAGAACCAATAAAATCACACTAGAGACTTAGTCTATTATAAATATAACTCCATGTTATGTCAAAGACTCTTTTATTGACATCGAAATAGAAAGAAACTTAAAGAAAAAATCTCCAAGCATCATCTAAGATATATGACCAAGCTACTAACAAATCTTGGCATAAAAATAACCCTATCCCATGTGCAAAGGGCTAAGGAAACAATGGAATATATATGTTTCCCAGAATAAATTATCTTTGGAGATCCCATTCACCATAATTGAGAAAATAAATAAAATGACAACCAACTTCATCCTATGGGATGTAATGTTGCTCCCAGGATAGATGAACTTGCATAAGAAACTCTAAAGCAACATGCTAAGATATTGAGCTCTAAATTAAAGAAGGTTGAAACCAAAGAAGGGTCATCATCAAGGGTAGAAAATATTTTTCAACTTAACAAATCAAAGTAAGAAATATTAAGGCCCCTCTTTTCTACATTTTTTTAATAATTGGTAAACATGTAATCCATAAGTGTATGCTTTATTCTAGAGCTAGAACTATTGTAATTCCTAACAAAGTGGTTATTGTATTAGGAATCACTTATAACCCTTTAGAAAAAGGTGTCAACTTATTGGATGGAACTCTTATTAAAATAATGGGTATAATTAAATACCTCTCTCTAACCCTTAATGCTTGTCCAATAATTAGTGTTCTATAATAAATGTTTGTTATATACATATTTCCCATGTTTAGTAAATTTATGGCTACAAGTTTCATAAAAAACATAGGGGTTCCTTCTCATTAGATTGGTCTCACATGATTTTTAGAAAAATATATGACACCTTAGTTTAAATACATGTTAAACCTATTACAACATAACATGTTGTGTAATATGAGGAATGAGAGAAGGACATCCAATGTGCCATGATTGAAGAGAAAAATTTGGAATGGTTTGAATGGGTAGAAGGTTATCCATTGGAGAGTTGGTAAAATGTCTACTATGATAATTAGGTTAAAAATAAGTGGGAAGTTGATCCTTTTATAGAATAGAAGAAGATGAGATATGTGATTATGTCTTGAATTCTTATAATATTATTGTAATATAATAATGCTAATCCTAGGAGTAATTTTAGGAGAGATTTTGTCTTGTATTGGTAGATAAATAGTCTTCATAGGAATCTCAAGAGTATTTTTAGAATATGAAATGAATAGTCATATTCTTGGTTATATATTATTTTAATCTTTCATTCTTCATTAATGCAATAACTTTGGTTTGTAACAAATCTCATTATTTTATTGTCATTCCATTTATAGCTTGACAATGGTATCAAAACATAGGCTTATTTAATTGATTTAGTTATTTTTCCATTATTATAATTTTCATATTTCATCCTAAGACATTAAAAAATAAATAAGTTCTCTTAATGTTTATGACTACTCATTATTTTATCTAACTAATTTATGAATACATTTTGGCCTATTGTACTATTATTTTGAGGCATATTGCTTAGTTTTGGACCTAAATCAAGGCTTTTCATATATTCTAAATGTGTTCCCAATGTTAAAGAATAATTTTGAATGATTTAATGATATCACATTATTGTTATTGGTTGTTTTTATGCAAATCAACTACACCCTAGCAGAATTTTTAATGTTTTTGACTATATATGCTTAGTTTTTGACTTTTGTGAGCATGTTTCAATATGATTGAACACATTTTTGTCTACTACATGGCATATTGACTATATATTGATTGTGATTAGCTTAATTTTGGCATTTTTATGGGTTGTTTGGTATTTTTGGTAGTTTATAGACATGTATGGTTGTGTATTATCCCTTTTAGTGGCATATTACCTACTCTTTGGCTATGTGGAAACATTTATATCTAAGTTATGTGCTCAAATGAGTGCATGGAGCTGAAAATTCCCTTCAATGATTATGCTCAAGTTAGTATTATTTCATTTTATCCTTTTTCTCAAATAAAAGCATAATCATTGAATGGAAAATATTCCCACATGGGAATAATAAGAATATTTTTTCCTTTTTGACTTATTCAAAACATTTATTAATTCATTTCCAAACCATAATTTTTTTCTCTTTTTAAAATTAAGTAAATTTTGAAAAACAAATCAAATTATGAAAAAAAATACTTTGTAACATTTTGTATCAATAGTGCCTTTGGTTCGTGTTTAGGATTCATGTCTATTGCACTTATAGCTTAATTTATCTATAACAATAGTGTTTTTATCATTGTCCCTATAAGCCACTAGGGAGAAATATGGAATTTTTTCATTTTCCCACTCCCTTCATCACCCATTTAAAACTATCACTATATGTAAATCCTAAAAATGAGAAAGAACACTCTGAGTATATAGAGTTATCATTTCCATGTACAAGGAATTATAGTTAAGTGGGTGTTGCAAATAGAGAAAATAATTTTCATGGAATGCCTATGTACCACATACCATGTTGATCTTACTTGATTTAACATCTCTTTCATGTACCATTGGGTATATATAAAGGATCAACTTATTCCACACACATATAAATATATACAAAGGGTGACAATATACAGAGAATTTGTATATTATTTAATTGGTATATATAAAAAGGGACCTTTTTGGCTCAATAAGGAACCATTCCATCTCTTGATATAGTAAATACGCATTCAATCAAAACTATTGTTGGCACAATCCTAACCAAAAAAATACCTAGTTAAAATGGATTAGATATGTGGATAACACATTTATCTCCAATGAATTTTGGTCAACATCTATGATGAGGATGATCAATTAGTTTAACCAAAAGAATTAAAGGAGATACCATCATGTAAGTAGAAGAATTCAAAAACAAGGCCTTGATGAGGGCCTCAGATTATGCAAAGGTGTTTCCTCACATACAAGAGTGAAACTCTCCTTGGGACTCATTTCAAAAATTAAAGGACCTCTATGATTCTCACTCAAAATTGGATTTCATATAGTTGTAATTGAAAATATTCAAACTTGAGTTGAAAAATGAAGATGCCATGAATTTGGATTCTAAAATATATGTAATAAAATTTAATGTTAATGTAGTTGGTATTAAAAATGATTTCTATATGATTGCCTTCATAAAGTCTCTTCTCCATACATACTTATATAGAGTAGGATTACAAAATAGGTTAGTTTATGTGTTAGTTAGGAAGATCAATAATAAGTATAAAGAACCTAACATGCTAATCCCACTCCCTCAAGGGGCAATGCCAATGAAATAAATAAACTAATGTGGAAATTAAGACAAACAATCCCCTCCCAAAGTGGTTCTCTTTAAAATATGGTCCATAAACATGCTTGTGCCTAGCTTTGGTACTCCAAGTCTTTTGGAATGTGGTTGGGCAAGTGCCTCTATCATCTCTTCTAGCACCAATGGCTTTGGCTCCTTGATTGGTCAATTTAGAGGAAATAGTGAAACTCTTTTAGAAATATTTTTGCATAGGTTTTTTGCACTAAAAACCTTGGTGGTTAGTGTATGGTGTCTCATGTATTTATACTTTTTCCATAAATGTTGATAATCAGCTATGTCTGTCCATCTTGAGATCAAGATGTGTGGCCAAGGATTAATTTAATTTTAGAGGATAAAGCCATTAATATTTTGGAACAAGGGAGCATTAATGAGGCATGGTTAGCCTAAAACCTAATATTTATCTCCATTAATTTATAATTCTTGACACCCCTTCTATGATGTCATGGGTGATGTCATGCCCTAAATATTTTAATTTATGAATTTTCAATAATATATATTCAATAACTTTCCATGGATTTCCACTTAAGCTCTTAATCTGATTTGATTCACTTAATGACTTTACTTAGTATTTTGTAATTATTGGAAATTGGTCTAATGTTTAATCAAAATGGTAAAAAATGTCAATTTACTTGGTCATAATTTGTTTGTAGTTGAATTAGGTGAAGGTAATGATTGCGTATAGGGTATTATCCTAATTAGGATAATTTAGATGTGAATCGACACATGCACATGATATGTGTTGACAAATCAAAGGATTTTAGTGGTCTAAAACATCATTTTTCTTGGTCACAATTTGATTCAAAGTGAATTGGAAGAAGATAATGCTTGCATAAAATGCATTTCCCCATTTAGGTATACATGAGTGCAAATCGGCACCTTCACATGATGTGTGCAAATAACTTAGAGTATTTAAGTGATTCTAGTATAGATTGTATATTATTATGAAATGTCATTTAGATTTAAAATTTGAGCACAATAGTGATAAAAATTGGATGTATACATTTTAACCCTATTTTAGATGGCATAGTGAGACATTTAGTCTAAGAAATGAATTTTCAAAGATTAAAAAAGCTGTTAAGAATAAGTTAGAAGGTAATGATTGAAGATGTAATTAGCAACCCATGATGCCCCCAAGAGGGCATGTGGGGATGAGAGAGAGGGATGGACTCTCAAAAAAGAGATAAAGAATGAAATTAACCCATGGATGAGATTAAATCCATATGAGCTAATACTTTCATATGTTGATTCTCAATGATTAAATAGAATAAAATATAATGGTCCCCAGTGTGGGGGGTGGAAAGAATGCATCCCAAAATAGAAGCAACACATTTTAACATACCCAAAATATGGAGAAAGTTACAGGCTTAGGGAATGATCGATCCCAAAACAAGTTACATACTTTGACTTACCAAAATGAGGGCAAAAGCTAAAGAGCTTAGAATTAGAAGAAAAATAAAATGAAAGAATTGATCCAAATAAATTGGGTCAATGAATTAATAATGTACCCCCACAGAGAAGATTTGATCAGTTGATAAATTGATTTTACTCCAAGTGAACTAATTTTTACCACTAATAATTGATTTTGCCCTAGCAGGGTTGATTGGATCAGTGATTGGTCTAAATATTATGCTGTAGTAGGGAAAATTGGAAAGCATAACTCAATGATATAACCTATTACATAAATTAAAAATGAATAGGTGAAAATGTAGGTGTAATGGTCCAATGAATTCTCAAAAATTAAATAAGTCACAAACAACCAAGGATACGAAGATGCACAAACAAATGAAAGAGAAGGTGTACCAAGCATACGAGGATGGTATGAGGATTGAATAATGATGATATTAGATTGTAAGAATATGGATGTGAATAAGAATGAAACAAGGATGATAAGGATGGTCAAGCTGACCCGAGGTACATCATGTATCCAAGTGTTGCCACAAATTCCAAATGGACCTCAAGTTAATGTAGATCTCCCAAAATCAAGATAAAATGGAATGAGGAAAGAATAATAGAAGAAATATGGACCAATGTTCAATTATGTTTATGTTATCCTATTTAGGTAGTGGATATGTAGGGCAGTGCTTTTAGAGATGATATTCAATGCCACATTGACTTTTAGACTTGGAGCACTTGGTGTTTACTTTGGAAAATGAAATTATGCATCATAAGTATGAATAACCTATAATAACATTGTATTTTTATTGTGAAATTATGCATCATAAGTATGAATAACCTATATTCACATTGTATTTTGATTGTGAATGGACTAGTTTAATGGTGAATATCTACAACTAAAAATAATGATAAAAATACCAAAACTAAAGTTGCAAGCATTTACATTTGAACCAAAAATAAAGCAAAGAAAAATAAAAAATGGTTTCAAATACAAAATGTAACAAAATAAAAATCAAGATATGAATCATTAAGACTTAAGTAGGAACAAGATTGTACCAAAAAATCAATAAGCAATAAAATAATTCAAATACAAACATAAAAAATTCAAGCCAAGTTAAGGCTAGACTCAAAAGGTTTATAAAATTTATTCAAACACAACACTAAAAAAAAAAAAACCTAATAAATAAAACATATAACCCATAAAAACAAAAATCAACATAAAGCATTTTGTTTAACCAAGTCAAGATCCGCTTGTGACGGCTCAAAAATAATGATAACTAGATGGTGCCCCTAAGCAAGGATATATGTAAGGGAAAGACACATCATAAGGTGGCTAAAATAATTAGAACCAATAATGAATTTGCCCCAATAGGGTAGATGTGGGAAGGACATGTCCCAATGATTGATAAAATGAATAACACAAAGCTAGTTCAAAGATAATGACTGGATTTATGATAAGATAAATGTTTTTGAATTTTGGGGATTTGTATCTCTCATGGAGATTGTTAGCCTTTTTCAAATTTCTAGGTCTTTTAGATTGTTTTGAATGTTTTTGTAATTTTCTAGTATATTTCCATGATTTTGGGTTTTTAGGGTATCTCAACTCAATTGAAAACAACAAGATACAAAATTGAATTGCAAAATGGTGAGAGAATGGGAATGGTAATTCATAAAATGGTGAGAGTATGGCTTAGGTTTCTCATAAAATAGTGATAATGTGGAAAAGGGGTGACCGAGTTGACCTCAATAGAAATTGAGCATTGTTTGCATAGTCTCAAAGGACCTCAAGTCAATGTAGTTCAAACTATGCACAAGGTATGGAAGGATGGTAAAGTGAGGCAAAGGGAAAGACAAATGGAAAGACAAGGTAAATGGCAAATGAAAAAAGTGAGGTAAAAGGTAATGTTTTTTTTTTGATGTGGATATGCACATCCTGATCAACATATGATATAACTAGAAGAGTCAATCATTAAATTTGCTAGCCCACATCCCTTATGAATAGTTGCTCTATCAAGACTATGTTTCTAATTTGGATTCCAATAATGTTATTATGATCTTCATTGGTCATTGATTTTGTTTCCTCTAACCTTAAAGACATGATGTCTTTGTAGCATATGTAAAGGAAAGTGCGGCCAATAGGGGTAAATAATTATAGGCATAGGATAAATGGTCTAAGTTGGTAATGGAAAATTGGTTCATAATGGAATTTTTAATTATTGGGTAAGAAATAAATATTGAGACTTTTAGTCACACACAATGTTGTTGATTCTAGATTCAACATAATTTTGGTTGTGGCAGAGCCAAAGACTTCTGCACATGCCCTCATTAGGACCATAATATTGTTTCACTATTTAAACTTGATAAATGTTGCAATTTGATTATGTTGTAGATTGTTAGTTATACCAATATCATCTTCAATAATTTTTTCACCAAGAAATGAAGAACTGCTGTGCTTAGCTAATGGCTCCTTGAAGAGGTTTTCACCAATAAAGCTATCTAGATTGTCCCATAATGCCTTTGAGAAGGTTTCACTAAGGAATGTTGACTTTTTGACCTTAATTATATTCTAGCACCTCAAACAAGGTTTCAATAAAATATGCTAAGGTTTCTGTATGAATGTGGTCTTGGTCCCCCTGATATTTTGCACTTGATATGTCACCATGGATTCAATTTAAAAACCTTTGATTTTGTCGATCCCAATCGATGCTTGTGGGAGGTAGAATGCCAATATAATGTCTATGTTGGTTGGTGGTAATGATATATGGAATGGTCATGGAATGATGAAAGGAAACACAATCCTCATAGAAGATACTAAGAGAACTTGTGTCTATGTTGAATTAATCATCCTCAAAAACTGTAGAAGGATCAAAAATATATTCAAATTGATCTGTAAGAGATATGTACCCAATGTCATAACATCCCTTAAAGTACTTTTATTATGAAGCTAATTCTAACTTAAAGGACTTTAAATCCAATGTTGAGACTAATATTGGTTCTACTTGTACTATTGAATCTAAAATTGGTTTAATAATAGAACCTAACTCTAATTCTGATTCTTCTTCAATTTTGGATGTTGATATAATGACATATTGTTGAATGTTTGGTATTGGATAAGTAATGGCCTATGATGGCATAATGGGCTATTCAAAAATAGATTCATTTAATAAGGGTTCAACATAGACTGACTCGTCTAGGTGAATCCCCTTAAAGAGAGGGAACATCTCAAAGAGTGACTCCACAGAGATTGGCTTGTCAAAGTGAGACACCTCAATGAAGGGGAAAAGTTCAAGAGATAACTCCATAGAGAATGGCTTATCAAAGTGAAGCTTTTAAAAGAAAAACAAGGGTTGATAAGTAACTCCACCAAGACTGGCTTGTCAAAGTGAGGTTCTTTAACAATAGGGAAAAGATCAAAATGTGGTTCATCACATGGTAACTCATCATGAATGAGTGTTCTAATAATAACATCAAGAATTGATTTATTTTTTTGGCCTTCGTATACACTTATTTGCAAATTATCAAATTAGAACACACTTGGGTCTTTAATAGATAATGGCCTTTGGATGAATAATGATTGGCTTTGTGATGCGAAGACCTTTGGCTAGGACTTTATAAAGTGGGGAATAGTTGGCACTAGATGAGTAATGGATTATGGTTTAATACCAATATTTTTGAAAATTAGATTATCAAAGAAAGGATCAACAAAGACTGGCTCATCAAATTAAATTTTATCAATGATGGGTTCAACAAATACGTGTGATGGGTCTAAGATAGTAACTTTAATATGCATAGTCATAATTGCATGACCTTGCTTAGGTAATGAGCTATCAAAATTGGAAATAAAGGGAGGAAGACCTAGAATTATAGTCCTTGGGTGCTACAGAGCTTAGTTGATAATGCAGGACAAAGGAGGAGGGCCTAGAATGGTAACATTTGAGCATTATGGAGCTTGGTTGCTAACGCAAGACAAAGGAGGAGTATGGTATTAACATATGATAGTCAACATTGATTAGTTTGGTAATTAAAAATTATCCCCCAAAAGGGAGATATCAGTATAGAAAAGGTGCTATTAGGATAGAAAAATCTTGGTACCAACATGTGAGCTTCTAAACCAAAGATCTGATACCACTTGTTATGAAACCAAAACATAATCCTAAGCATGTGAAAGAATTGAATACAAAGCTAAAAGAAGCTTTAAAATAACCAAGATAGGAAAGAACACATTACACAAGATATACATGGAAACCTTGAAAAACTAGTAAGGGAAAAACCATGGGGCAAATACATTATCTAGACTTCAATATTCATCAGCAAATCTCTTTTACATAGCTCCACAACAACTCCTTCAGTACTATCATCCAAGCACTCAAGTGAGAAAAACTTATAACCAATCCTTCCATACTCTAACCACCAAGATACAACATGTATCTCTTTCATGATGCTAACATCCATAGCATCAACAAATCCAAGCTAACAAGCCTTTAGGCTTCAACCTTGAGGATCCATACCAGACATTTAAGTGATCCAAGCATAACATCCTTCCAAGTTTTAACATCTAACCATGCATTTGATGCTTACAACATAAGCATCTAGGGGAGATAATATTAAAATACTTCCAAGATCCAACATAATAACATGAAATCTCTTAGCTTTCAAGGATCCAAGAGTGATCCATTAAATGTATGGGATAACCCCCAAGGGGCTTCTTAACAAATACAAAGGAGACTAAATGAATTTATAGCATTTTACAATGAGAGAGGGGAGAGATAGACACATAGTGGCCCCAAAAATTCATCATATTTGAGTGGGTGTATAATGATCTTTAGTGGGTTTTATCCCCATGTGCCAAAATTCATCCAAAATGACCCTCCTCTTAGACAAAATCCAAGGCCACCTTCATGTGGTTCCAAAACATGTGCCCCACTTTCATAAGTGAGTCTAAACACTAAATAGCGTTCTTCTGATCTTCACTCCAAGGATCAAAAAAGTGGATGATCCCCTTTAGACAAGATCTAAGCAACCCCATGTGACTCCAAATATGGTTCCCAACTCACACATGTGAGGGTAATCACCAATATTGATCTTATTGTCTTCTTAATCCATGTGCACAAACAATTCCAAAGGATGTTAAAATCACCTTTTAATTTTTTACACATGTGAATCATGGGTCCCCTTATAAATTTGACCCATACATGACCTCTTATCTTTTGCACCACATGAAAAACCCATGTGACTCACCAAAGACAAAACCCATATCCTCTAATGGAGTGTTACACCCGATACTTGTCACATCATCTTAATCACACTTGAGACCCTTGATGGGCTTATGACACATCATCTTCCTACCACATCACTAGCATGTCACATCATCTATAGACCATACCACCATTTAACACTTGCATACCACATGCCACATCACCCACATGCCATGTTGCCATGAATAGTGACTATGAATATTGGCTTCACACCTAATAGATACCCCCATAAAGGGTGGTATTGGTCTAGAAAAGATGCCCCCAAAAAAGGTGGTATTAGTCCAGTGAAATGGAATGTGGTACATGGGTTTAAAATGAACCCCTAATTTAGCATTGAAATGGTTTAGTAATAGGTGTGTGGGTCCAAGATAAACCTTGGTTTGCCTTTGTTGATCTCATGATTTCTACATGGGTTCTATAAAGAACCATGATAAAAAATGGAATGATACGACATGTAGTTCAAAATGAACTTGATAAAAATAAAATGGTTTGGCATGCGGTTTAAAATGAACCTGACTTAGATTGACTTGGCTTCTAAAAAGTATGTGGGTTTAAAAAAATAACCCTGATTTGGCATGACTTGGATCACAAAAGGTATGCAGATTAAAAAATGAACCTTAACATAAATAATTGATCCCAAACTATATTTGACTCCAAATGGACCTGATTTGAATGGTTTTCAATTAGATGACACAATGGTATTATACAGACATAATAATGGTATGATTAGTTAACATAACACTAACATGAGGTAAACATTACGTGAAAAGTAAGCAAAGTAATGCCTCATCTTGGAAGTGTGCAATGGACTACATGTTTGAACTTGATTTTGTGGTTTTGACTTGGTTCAAATGAAAAAGTAATTTTGGACTTGAGTATGAACAAGATGACATTTAAACACAAGCAAGAAATAAAATAGTCTAAATAAAAAATTAAATTATTTAATCCTAAGTGAAGGTGAGACTCAAGAGGTTTACAAAATGCAATTAGACTCAATAGGAAAAACAAACAAGAAGCATCCAAATTTGCATTCTTATGCTAAAATTGACAAGGTTGCTTTGTACCATTAGATTCCATCGGTATACTCTTTCTTGAGAGAAAATAATTTTTTACTCCAAAATTTAAAAGGAACATGGAAAGTATGGTTATTTATACCCCCTCTTCTCTTAATAATCATACGGTGACATGGAACTTTGGGCTACTCACCCTACACCAATGGTACTCCATGGTAAATGGGGTTTATCTAAAAATTATAAGTTTTGATCAATCTATATGATCCCATATGTTTGGTTAACACTAGGTAACAACATGTCGTTTGGATCTAAGCTAATCATATTTTTATAAAAGGGTCTTGTCCTTTTGAAAACCACTACATCCATCATATTACTTAGTGTAGTGCAATGTCTAGATTAAGCCATTGTTTCAAGGTAGATATAACTAAAGAAGTTAATCTAACCACTCAAATTAATATCCTAGCTAGTCACCCTCAATTTGTATACCCCACCATGGAGTGGGGTTGAAATGGTGCTCAGAGATGAAATCTCAAGTCAATACTTCCCTAAAAAAATTATGTGGAGGTGATGAAATCCCACCCACAAGCTAAGTGTAATAAAATAAAAATAGGACTTTAAAGGTTATTTAGGATCACCTAAGTTACTTGGAATGTGGGGAGTACCTTTGTGACATTCATTCTATGATGGGACTAAAAAACAAACTAATTAATGAAGCAATTTTGGTCACCCAAGTTCCCTAAAGGGGATAGGGGAAGAACATACATGCTAAGTTTGGTTTGCAAAAAACACACAACAAAAAAAAAATGATACACAAAAAAGCTATTAAGAGCACCTAGTCTAGGATTTGTTTGTTATAAATCACTAAGTGAAATGTTAAATGAAATTTAGCCCTTTGGCTTTTTTTAATTTGTAATAATAACCACTTTTTATCTATAAAAACATGCAAGCAATAAGTTAAGATTTTCAACCATGGTCTTTGACAAGTGAAACTTGTGACAAATAAGTTACATTGGCAAATAAATTAACATAATTGTATATTTAATTTGATAAAAAAAAATACATGAAATTTTAATGAAAAATAACTACATAATCTAAAAAATCATGATGAAACATGGGGTTTTTCAAAATAAATCATCAAAAAATGGATTTTGTATGACCCCAAACAAGCCTTCAAAAGTTGGTGACTTTGCATCCTAGCGATCTCACTGATATGTAGGGTGATTTCATCATTTAGCAAGGCAACTTAACCATTTGATAGAGCAACTTCACCATTTGCATTGTGACCTCACCCTTTTTGTGATGACTTTACTATTTAGTAGAGACAGTCCAACTAATGTGAATTTGTTATTTTGATCACAACAACACTATTTATCAGAATGACTCTATCGTTATCATCATGAAACCACCATTTTCCTAAAAACATGTTAGAACCTACTAATTTCCATTTTCTAAAAAAATTATGTAACATCAAGATAAAATAATCACATAATATGAAAATTCAAGAGGATCTATTTATTTATTTTTAAAAATCATTAAAAATGGAGTCTAGATGACACCAAACAAGCCCCCAAATATTGGTCACTTCAAGGCCTAACATCCTCACCATTTTCACTTCAATATCATCGATGTTCAGGGTGACCTCACCATTTTTACCAAAAGATATTCAATGTAAAAATTAGAAGAAAAAGAGTAAATGACATCAAAATATGATTCAAATTTGCAATTAGAAGGATAAAATGGCCCCAAAAAGGGTTTATGAGATGTGTGGTCCCACCAAGCGTGCCAAAATGTAGATCAAGATTACAAAGTAGGTTAGTTCATGCATTATTAAATAAGACCAATAATAAGTATAAATAACCTAACATGTTAAGCCCACTCCCTTGAGGGGTGATGTCAATGAAATCAAGAAACTGATGTAGAAAGCAAGACAAACAATACCCTCTCAAAGTGGAGATCCTTCAAAGATGGTCTATAAACATGTTTGTGCCTAGATTTGGTACTCCAAGTCTTTGTCAAAGTAGTTAGACAAGTGCCTCTATCATCTCTTCTAGCACCAATGGCTTTGTCTCATTGATTGGTCAATTTGGAGGAAATATTGAAGCTCTTCTAGCAATTTTTCTGCATAGGTTGTTTGTACTAAAAAACTTGGTGGTTAGTCTATGGTGGCTCATGTATTTATACTTTTATAGAAATTTCAAGAGTCAACTATGACCATCCGTATTGATATCAATATGTATGACCAAGGATTAATTTAATTTGGGAGGACAAAAGCATCAATATCTTGGAACAAGGGATCATTAATGAGGCATGGGTGGCATAAAACCTTAAATTTATCTCTATTAATGCCTAATTCTTGACACCCATTCAATGATGTCATGGGTTATTTCATGGCCCATATATTTTGATTTATGAATTTATAATAATAGATATTCAATAAATTTCCATGGATTTTCCACTTAAGCTCTTAATCTGATTTGATTTGCTTAATGGCTTTACTTAGTATTTTACAATTCTTGGAAATTGGTCACATGTTTAATCAAAATGGTCTAAACTATTAATTTACTTGGTCATAATTTTATTGGAGATAAATTAGATGAAGGTGATGATTATGTATATGTTATTATCCTAATTATGATAGTTTAGACGTGAATTGACACATGCATGTGACATGTGTTGATGAATCAGAGGATTTTAGTGGTATAGAATGTCATTTTGCTTGGTCGTAATTTGACTTGAAGTGAATTGGAAGAATATAATGCTTGCATAAAATGCATTTCCCCATTCAGGTATACATGAGTTTAAATCAACACTTACACGTGACATGTGCAAATGAATTAGAGCATTTCAAATATTTTGGTCCAGATTGTTCATTCTTGCAGAATGTCAATAAAATTTGCAATTTTATCACAATAGTGATAAGAATTACATTTATACAACTTGGATTCATTTCAGGTAACCAATTTTGTTAAGACTCTAACATTGGATCAATTGGTTGAGAAAATGGCCGAAAGATAAAAATCCTTTTGAATAAAAACAAGGTCCATGGGAGAAAACATTTTTTATGCTAATCAAAAGGGAAATTCTTTTGAGAATTTTGGAAATGATAGAGGCAAAGAAAAAAAGGGAGAGGTGTAAAATTTGGAAAAAAAAATAATCAACATCAATAAAATTAGGATGAAAAAAAACACTTGTTTTAAAAACACTACGAAAAGGCAGTCATAAGACCCATGAATGAAAAAAAACATGAGATAAAATTGAAGCCTAAAAAAAAAAGCATAAAAGGAGAAGAAGAAAAACTTAAAACCAAATTCAACACATTTTTTTGTGAATGTGTGTTTTCCATCTCTAACAAAGTAAATAATACCTCAGAGAGTTCAACCTAGGATAATTCTTGGGTTATAGACATCGGTGCCACACATAATATAACTTTATAAAGGGACTTATTTGAATAGATTCATGAATAAATTTATGGTTAGATATGTCTAAGAAATTAAACTAGTCTATAACCTCAATGAAAATGTTCAATTCGACTCAAGTCACCAACACTTCTAGACTTCATTTTCTAAAATGGACTATACATTCTTCAATTAAAAATAAAATAGATATCTCTTGTGTTAATTTGACAACAAGCCCTCTCCATTTTTTGGATGATGGATAGATGAATATCATAATAAAATGTGTTAACACAGTTGTTCTCACTAGATATGAGGAAGAAAATTTTCTAAAACTCAAGGGTGAACATTCAATGCCAATAAATTATCTCATCTCATAGAAGGACTGGCATTAAGTCTTCTCTAGCATGCCAGGTTTGGGTGCACACATAATGACAACATCCACACAATTCATAAAAATTGTGTTGTAAGATTTCTAACTCTACCCAAAAACATTGAAAAGTGTGAAGCATGCATATTGTCCAAACATAAAATGGAACCATTTCAAAATGTTTCAAACTTTTTGAACTATAATTGAAATCAAAATCAGAAGCCTTTAAAACATTTCAAATTTTTTTAGCTATGGTTGAAATTGAATCCCAATATTGTATTAGGATACTTAGGACATATGATGGTTGTGAATTTAATTCAAATGTGTTTGAAACATATCTCAAGCATAATGTAATCAAGAATCATATCATAGTCCCTTACACTCCTCAATAGAAAGGAGTAGTTGGGTTGATGAACATTTTGTACTTCAAAGGGTAAATTTTCACTTATGTGTAGAAGTAGATTAAAGGTTAGTATACCTCCATATCAAGTCACCATAAGTAACCCTATATATAAATATCTATATGAATTTTTGGGTGATAATCTCCCTTCAATATGACATCTTCATATTTTTAGATCCACATGCTACCCATTAAATCCAAAGGATAAAAGGAATAAAATTGAACATGAGTCATAAATTCATGCTTTGGGATGTTATAAGCACAATGACTAATATGGGGTGTGAATCATTCTTCAAAACATTAATTCAATTCTACTTGACATTCATGAGTCATTCATACAAACATATACATCAATCAAAGCATAAGCAACCATACATATGAACATGAAATACAAGAACACATCACATATGTGGTAAAACCTCAAGGGTAATAAAACCCAATGATCTATTCTAATGGAATAGATTCCTATAAGATAAAAACCAAATTTATTGAAGCACCAACTCCACATGGAGCACCAACCCCAACTAGTCAATCACCCACTTGACTAGGCTTTAGTAAGAACCCACTTGAAAGGAGGCACCAACCCCCTAGATGACTCAACACCAACTTAGTGACCTAATTGTTTTTATCACCTTTGAAACACTATCATTCTCAACCAATAGATGATGTCCATCTATTTAGTTCTTCACATTCTAATCCCTCTCAAACGTCATTCTAAGCCTCTTCACTCAACTAGGTCTCTTCAAGACTGATTAGGTCATATGACCTTGATACCTTATATTATACATTCATGATTGTCCTTATACACTCTTTTGATGGTATATAAGACCCATTTCCACTCAAGCATCTTCTATCTCATTTGCTCCTCAATTCAATTCACTAACTCACTAATTAGGCCTAATATGGTTTATATACATAGCTTATGAACACACACCTCTTAGTCAGCCACAATAACTTAACTAATTATATTGGGAATTTAATATATCTTAACACATTTTATCAACAAGAATAAATCACACAAATCAGTCAGCCACACCTTCATTTGGCCTTATCCTCCTTTTGGCCTTATGGAAATTTGATATGCCTTATTTAGACACACGTTACACTCTACCTTCCTTAGAACACTTGAAAAATCCATAAACAAAAGGAAAATATCATATAAAATCAAATAAGCCACCACCAATGTCTTCTAGGATCAATGAGACATTTTACAACAAATCACTACTTGAAACCCCTCATAAGTACTCAGTCATATTAGGTTTGTGTACACTAAAAATATGCCTTTTAATATTGAATCTCAAACTCACTTAAGCCACTAAAAAACTATCAATAAAACACATAAACAAAATATATAGCAACTTATTATGAAACATGAGTCTCTACCTTCTTTCTCCATCCATTTTCTTACTATGTTTAATGCAACTTCTTGACTTCTATAGCAACTTCTTCATAAACAAACCTGTAACACAACATTTTCTCTCTCCACTCTCTAAAAAATACCACTTTGAGTTACATGGGAGAGTCCAATACAATATCCAATATATTACCCAAGAAATTAAATCCATCCTTAGCACTTTTGAACAACATCTTCAATATTAGGTCTTCATTAGGGTTCTAAGAGGATTTAAACCAGTTTTCACTCTTAACAACCATTCATAAAGCATATCCCCGCAATCCAAAAACTAATGCATAAAATTATAATATAGGACCCTTCCCCATATGCCATTAAATACTTAGGTTCTAATTAAAAGTTTTGATGAGCTGATAATCATAATAAAATCCTTCTCAGGTTGAGAACCCTTCATTATGAGCACTTGAGAGACCTTCAAACAAATTTTCATGCCTTGTCCTTCAAACTAGAACCTAAAACTTCGTGTACATGCCTAAAAAACTTGAATCACCTTTTTCAATTCTCACTTAGTCACACTTGCCTTGGAAACTGATCCTGATACCCCATTAGGCTACACTCTCTCTCTACACCATAGTCTTTATTCCTTACTAGGCATTGAATTGACCTTCATGCCTCTTTCCATGATCTCAACACCTCATTTTCATGATTAAAATATCACTCTCATGACATAAACCCTATCCCATACTTAAATACTACCATACATCCTTCACATGCCTTGACAACATATCATGATACATAATTAGGCTAAGCAAGGTTTAAGAGAGGTCTTGATACAAACCTAGACTAAAGGTCCTACCCTTGTAGACTCATCCTGAAACTCTTGTGAGTATTCTAGTGCCTCACATACATGATCAAACAACCTTATACAACCACTCATGCAAGTGTGCACTCATCTCACCAAGCCACCATGATCAAACCTTCTCATAAGGTCTCTTCATGTCATGACTAGGCTTAGGTTAGTTAAGCACTTGATGCCTTGACATGTTCCTTCCTTGTCATGACCTTAAAAAGACATCAACCAAGAATATATAATACATTACGCCTCACTCATATCACTACACCATTCTCTTTCTGATGACAACAATCTTTCATAACCTCATATAGACCTAAAACCACATGACCAAACATCATCTGACTTGACATCTCTCTTCATGCACTTGAACACCTTTGACACCTTGACCTATGCCTTTATGAAACCATAAGACATTATTTTCCTTAAAATTATCTCTTTCCTTTAAATCTTCTCATGAATGACTTTACACATGACAACTCTCTTTCATGAACCTTCATTAGATGTATCTTTACATCAATTACATCAACCTTGTCATCAATGACATCAATGACAACAACATGCCAATAAACTCCCCCTTTGTAATTGATGGAAAACATGATACAGAAATGAAATTACTTCAAAATGTTACTTTTCCCATCTACTCACTTTCCCTCTTTTGACATGAATGACAAAGGGTCTTCTAAAAACTACCATATGATCCTTAGACCTAAATATCAATGAACAACATAGAGAAATGCTAACAAAATCTCACCTTAGGCTCATACCAATTATTATAGACAACTTCTGGAACACTTGAACTATACCTCAATAAACCATGCTTCTTTTGACTTCTACCTCACTATCTTGACACTTCACAATATAGAGATACAAAGCTTCCCTTGAGTTGATGCTTATCCTCATGGACATTATATGACAACCACTCTCATAAATTGATCATTCTCTCAAAAATATAAATCTCCCTCTGGTATTCATTCTCCCATAACTAGCTCTTTTCTTAAATAAACATGATCATATCTGTAACATCTGGAATCACACCTACAAAATCTAGAATCACACCTTATTGCAACAAAATATCAACACATGGAATATGAAGAATTATAGAAACATGCTCCCCCTTACTCCATACATACCTCCTTAAAATGACCTCAAATCACAAGACCACTCACCTTGTCCTTAACATAAATGATATGACTCAAACCTTTGATCACACATAAGTCCACCATATTCTTGACATCAACTGAAGAATTAAAGACTCCCCCTTTGTCTTCATAGATTGAGATCACCACATGAGTCATTAGGAATCTCAAACCATCCTTATCTTCCTTAAAACATCTCTCATTTACCAATTAATTACTTTTTGACCTCAAAATCTTGATGTCAACCTTAGATCTCTCACCATGTTGCCTACTAAGTTCAAACCTCAAAGCTACCAAGCTCCATGAACTCTCAAACTACTCACAACAATGCAAAAAGAAATCTAAAAATGAATCATGAATAGGATTTTGCATTCCATACCATGAATCCTTATGAGCCTATCTCTAGAATTAATGCCAAAAATCCTTTCACCTTATTATATACATATAATCTATAGAGAAAACAACTTATATCTTACAACATAGACAACCTAAAATACTATTAAGGTGAGTCCTTATTTGACTACAACCTCATGTTTCTATAGATAGATGAGTGTCTCCATGAAGCTTAATGGAGTCACTCCTTTTCATATGGAACTAAAACACCATGAACTTAGGAGATTCTCAGATCTCCAATCTATTGTTCTCAACCATCTTGCAATTATGATACTGGTAGTCATTCTTTAGAATCCACTTAGGCTTTATTGAAACATTTGACTCATCCACCTTGTCATCCTTCTTCTTCTCTTTGACTACCTTGTCAATATATGTAGATAACACATGTTCTTGACATTTTTTTTCATCTAATCCTTACTCTATCTTAGCAAATGTTCCATTTTAACTAGTAGACTGATCATGACTCACCTTGACTATATTTGGTTTCCATACAAATGTTTGACCCTTCTTATGCACTCTATGAGATCCATAAACCTTGTTATGTATTGAGGGCCTTCTAACTTTATTAGGATAAAATATTATAATATGTCCCACATTATGGCAACTGTAGGAAAAAACATTATTATTATTACCTCTTGATTGATCACTCCTTCTCCCATGGTCCCATTACAACTCATCCCTTAAGACTGTTCTATAATCATTTGCTCTATGACCAAAGATATGATAAGTAAAATAATAACCATTGAAATAATTAGAATACCTCATTGCATTAGGCTGACTGATTGGTATCTTAATGTTGACTTTCATGTTGGTGATCTTAACTTGTTTTGGCTTCTCACGCTCTTTTTCAAACTTACTTATCTTGTTTATGAGTTGTTCATGCTCAACCTTCAAGGAATCTAGATATGTCTTCAACTAATCATACTAAACTTATTTTGATCTAAACTTAGTATTGACATCTTCTAACTAATTCTTGAGATCCTTGATGGTCTTCTCATCTTTTTTGGCTTCTTTGACCATGTCATTATTCAAGGTGCATACATGTTCCTTAAAATACTTGACCATAGATCTCAAATCATGCTTCCTCTTATTTTGTAACTTCAAATCATCTAGGGCACTTATGAGATCAGATTCAAGGTCTAATTCAACTTCTTATTCTTCACTATCATAGTATACTTCTTCATCATATATGTTGTCTTATTCCTTAGAGGAACTTGCTTCTTTATCCAAGAATAGAACTCCATTACCAACTTGATCAACATAGTCATCATCATCATCAAAAACATTATTATCACTTACCTCAGATGACTCATTCTTGCCTTAAAACTTATTCAACATCTCTCTTACACACTTAGCTTGTGAAATGAATTGATCTTCATTCATATCATGATAAACATTGTCATCATCGCAATCCATGTTTGTGCTTTTAAGATCTCCTTTAGGCTGTAAGGCCTAATTCAAAGGACCATGCTCTAATAAAAATTGTTTGAATCACAATGAATAATATTGGGGGTGACTTAGTCTTCAAAACATTCATTCAATTTCACTTAACATTCATAAGCCATTCATACAAACATATAGATCAATCAAAGCATAAGCAATCACATATATAAACATGAAATACAATAACACATCACATATATGGGAAAACCTCAAGAGGAAGAAAACCCATTGATCTATGAAAATGGATTACATTCATATAAGACAAAAAAAAATTAGTGAAACACCAACTCCACATGGAGCACCAACCCTAACTAGCCAAGCACCCACCTGACTAGGCTTCAATAAGCACCCACTTGCAAGGAGGAACCAACCCCCTAGATGACCCATCACTAACTCATCCACCTAATTTTTTTTATTACCTTGAAAACACTATGTTTCTCAACCAACATATGATGACCACCTCTTTATCTCTTCACACTCTTATCCCTCTCAAATTTCCTTCTAGGCCTCTTCGCTCAACTAGGTCTCTTCAAGACTAATTAGGTCATATGACCTTGATCTTCATACTTATACCCTCTATTATATATTCATGAATATCCATATACACTCTTATGATGGTCTATACTACCTCCTTCCACTCAAGTATCTTAGATCTCATTCACTCCTCAATTCAATTCACTAACTCGTAAATTAGGCCTAATATGACTTGTTTATATACACAACTTATGAACACAGACCTCTTGGTCAGCCATAATCAATCAAATTATTATCTTGGGAATTAAATATATCTTAAAATATGTTATCAACAATAATAAATCACATAAATTAGTTAGACACCTTCATTTGGCCTTATCATTCTTTAGGCCTTATAGAGACCTAATAGGCCTTATTTTGACACACATTACACTTTGCCTTCCTTGGAACACTTTAAAAATCCAAAAATGGTAGTAAAATATCATATAAAAATAAAATATACCCAAAATAATTTATTATATGCTAAATAAGACATTTTACAACAAATCACTACTTGAAACCCCTCATTAGTACTCAGTCGTATTAGGCATGTGTACACAAAAAAAATGACTTTAAATATTGAGGCTCAAACTAACTTAATCCACTTAAAAATGATCAATAAAAAACATAAATAAAATATAAGTTACCTCAGGGTCATCACCATATGATTTTAACCGTTCAACTTGGGGTAAAAAGGCTTAAACTCATCTCTTCAATATGCTCACTCAGAACTGCCATAACTATTAAAAACCAGTCATTAAACTAATTAACATCCAAAAAACAAAAGTACAATTTAAATAATTATAAATAAATTTAAAATATTATATAAAATATTCAAAATAACCTCAATAATAAAAACCATAGTCTCTAATAGCAAACATTGGTCTTGCGGACCAATCTCCTAACCTTATCCCACACAGTCTTGCTTGAACCAGACAAGCCATTTTGGATTTAACTTTTAAAAATATTATAATAACTTCCAAGTTTTTAAAAATAATTAAAATTACTTTAAATTCACAAAAAACAACACCATGCACTACATTTCATCACTCTTTCATGAAATTAGACTCAAATCCAACTTTTCATCACTGCAAATTGCTTACTCAAAACTGCCAAGACTGTCAAAAACATAATCATGAAACATTGAGCTTATAACACCTATATAGTGAATTTAATATAATTAAAATTCATTAAAATGATATTATAAAATATCTAGACCATATTTAAATATAAACATCATATGGTCTAGTGGTAACTATTGGTCTTACAGACCAATTTATTGACCTCACTACACATAAACCTCACTGAGCTAGATAAGCCATTTTAGCTTCATCATTTTTACCACTTACATTATATTTAAAAATAATCCAATTAATTTAAATTAATTATAATTAATTATAAACAACTCCATGCACTTTAATCCATCAATTTACCTTGAGAACACACTTAGAACCAACTTCTCATTATTACCTGGGTTTTGCACAATTTGCTCTATTAGGCTTATTAGCAACTAGATAACTTGGATGACCAATTTATCACACTTAAGGGATATAACCTATCCATAAGAAATCATGTAAATGAAACATTAGTCTCTCCCTTATTCATTTATCCATTTGCTTACTATGTCCAATGCAACTTTTGACTTCTATAACTTCTTCATAAATGAGCTTGTAACACAATATTTTCTCTCTCTACTCTCTAACCAATACCACTTAGAGGTACATGGGAGAGTAAAATACAAGATTAAATAGATTACCTAATAAATTTAATCCATATTGAGCATGTTTGAGCAACATCTTCAACATCAGGTCTTTATTAGGGTTCTAAGAAGGTTTAAACCAATTTCCACTCTTAACAATCATTTATAAAACATAGCCCCTCAATCCAAAAACTAATGCCTATATTTTTTATCTAGGACCCTTACCCATATACCATTAACTTATTATGTTCCCATGAAAAGGTTTGATGATATGATTAACACAATAAAAAAAAATTGGGTTGAGAACCCTTCATTATGTGCACTTGATAGACCTTCAAATAACGTTTCATGCCTTGTATTTAAAAATAGAACTTAAAACTTCATTAAAAATCCTAAAAAACTTGAATAACCTTGTTAAATTATAAAATACTCACACTTTCCTTGGAAATAGATCCTGATACCCCATTAGGCTACACTCTCTCTCTTCACCATAGTCTTCATACATGACTAGGCCTTGAACTACCTTTCATGCCTCTTTTTATGATCTCAACACCTCACTGTCATGCTCAACACATCACTCTCATTCCATAAAACCTCTCTCATGATTAAATACTACCATACATCCTTCACATGCCTTGAAAATAGATCATGATACCTCATTAGGCTAGGCAAGGTTTAAGTGAGGTCTTACCCCTACAGGCTCATCCTGAAACTCTCATGAGTGTTCCAATGCCTCACATAAATTCTAAAACAACCTCATATAACCACTCATGTTTGTTTTCACTCATCTCACCAAGCCACCATGCTCAAACCTTATCATAAGGTCTTTTCATGCCATGACTAGGCTTAGGCTACTTTAGCACTTGATGCATTGACTTTTTCCTGTCATGTCATTACCTTAAAAAAAGATTCAACCAAGCAGATATAATAAATTACACCTCAATCATATCACTACACCATTCTCTTTCTGATGACAACAATCTTCCAAATCTTCCATATCCTCATACAAACCTAAAACCACATGAACAAGTATCATATGACTTAGCATCTCTCTTCCATGCACTTGAACACCTTTGACACCTTGAAATGTGCCTTTATGTAACCATAATAAATTATTTGCCTTCAAATTCTCTCTTTGATTCAAATTATCTCTTACCTTCAATTTTTTTTCTCTCATGAATGACCTTACACATGATAACTCTCTTCCATGTAGCTTCACTAGTTACATATTGACATCAATGACATCAACCTTATCATCAATGACATCAACCTTGACATCAATGACAATAACATGCCAACATGGGATAGTCTGAGTCTTCAAAATAATACATGATATTTCATGAGAACAAAAAGAAATTTATCATGGCAAGAGATGTTATCTTTTGTGAAACTACAAAGGACATAACAAGAATTAGTTGACAATTTAATCAACTTGAGAAGTATTCCAAATTTTATGTTTTCAAGGAGGTTGATATGGAGGTTCCAAATAGTGAAGGAGAACATATAATTGTGAAATAATTGAGTCTCTATTGACTCTAGTAATTGAAAATGACACTCCCCCTACATATAAAAGTGAAACTTCATTAGAGGATGGTTTGATGTTATAAAATGAAGGAGATTCAAATCCAAAAATAGAGGCACCAATTATTATGCTCTGTGTGTGTGTGTGTGTGTGTGTGTGTGTGTGTGTGATTTCAGGGTTGATGAGGTTGTTAAAATAGGCACTAAAAGTGCACACACAACCACACAACAATCAAAATAGTGCCTCGATTCAAGATAGGATAAAAAATATCACTTTACAATACCCTCTTGAATAAGAGTTCAATGTTTATTTTTATTATGAACCCACTTCCTTCAAAAAATCTCAAAATATTGATGTATGGAAAAATTCTATGAGAAATGAGTATGATGTGTTGGTCAAAAATGGAACTTATAAATTGGTTGATCCTATGATAGGTTTTAAACCTATTGAATGTATATAGGTATTTTAAAATATTTTCAATGTATATGTCTCACTTTACAAGCACAAATAAAGGCTTGTTACAAATTTATTTGCTCAAAAATAAGAAATTGACTACAATGAAACCTTTGTGCCAACAATAAAATGTGCTACCATTTAAACCATGTTGGTTCTAAAATATCAAAATAGATGGAAATTCCACTAAATTGACATAAAAAATACATTTATCAATAGTTATCTCAAAGATATAGTGTATATGGTAGCCTAAAGGTTTTTCAGTAAACGACCAAGATCACAAAGTGTGAAAACTAGAAAAAACATTGTATGGTTTGAACAATCCCCAAGAGAGTGGTACAACAAAATCATTAAGCACCTCCTAAACATGAACTTAAAATGTTTTGATTTTAAATATGTAACTCTCTTTTTCAAAATATTTATATTTCTTGTGGGGTATGTAAATGATTATCTCATCACATGAAACAATGAAAAATACACTACAAAATTCAAATCAAAGTTGTTAAAAGGCTTTGAAATGACAGGTCTAGGTTATCTTCATTAATATTTGGGTATTAAAGTGATACAAAAATAAAATTATATCTTCATCACTCAATGAAAATACATCGATGAAATTTTTATCAAGTTTGGAATGATATATTTTATGTCTTTTAGTATGCCCATTGAAAAAATTCTGAAATTGATATTAGAAGATACCACAGAATTTAGTAGATGTTACTAAATATAGATATATCATTAGAAGTCTAATACTTGTGACCAACACTATACCAAATATATATATATATTTTTAGTGTTCCTTCTTGATTCATGAAACAACCTATAGAAATTCATTGAGTAGCAACAAACATAGTCCTTTGATATCTTAAAGGAACACACAATCTTGGGATCAAATACTTCAGGGTAGAAGACTTAAAACTAGTTAGATGCTCATATTATAAACAAGATTGTGATTTTAAAAAGGCAAATATACTTCAAGTTCTAAAATGACTTTGGGAATAGTAGTTGTCAGCTAGAATTCAAAGAAGCAATCAGTGTTGGTAATTTCTTCAGCAGAAGTAGAACACATAGAAACTTTAGAGGAAACCAAAGGCATTTTGTGGCTCAGAAGGGTTCTTTGAAATTTTCATAAATAAAAGGCTTCATCAACACCTCTCATGGTTGATAATGTATCTACAATTCAAATGAAAAATAATCTAATCTTTCATGACCAAACCGAGCACATCAACACCAAATTTCATATAATGCAACATTTTGTGGAAGATGATAGTGTAAAATTGCTACATTATCCTACTACATAACAACTAGTAGACATCTTGACAAAAGTACTAGGAAGAGAAAAATTACAAATTTTAGAGGTTAGTCTCTCAATAACCCCTAAATATTAAGCAAAGAATGTAATATTAATAATCATTATTCTAAGAGTAATTTTAGGAGAGCTTTTGTCATGTAGTGGTAGATAGATAGTCTCCTTAGGAAGCTCAAGATTTTTCTTAGGATATGAAATGGATACTCACATTCTTGGATATATATTATTGTAATATTTAATTATTTATTAATGAAATAACTTTGGTTTGCACCAAATCTCATTATCTTATTATCATTACATTCCTAGACTAGCAATCCCACCTTATGTAAAGCATAATGGGCTGAAAGTGTTGTACTATGTCTATATGAAACATATAATAATATGGAAACACAAACCAACATTGACTAAATTCTAAATAATAAGGGTGTCTATTATTTCTACCCAGGGCTCTAGTACCATATACCTCCCAAAGGACTCATGTTGCTATTTACAGTAGACAGTCCTCTAAGTATATATACTTTGACTCTATATTATAAATTCCTTTCAATGAAAGTTATGAGGAACCATATTCTGAGATGAATATTTCATTTTTCATTTATCTTAGAATAAATTTGATTCCAAGGATAGGTCGACTTTGTTGCCTATGGACCAAATATGTAAAATGTACCATAAAAATGGATAAAACCCTTTCATGAGAACTTGTAAAAATAATAAGCTTGTCTAAGATCATCACAATAGGTGAAATATTGAATTTAAAAGATAAGTTCTCAACACCTTAGGAAGAATATGTGACCCTATAAACCATCAACAGTAAGGAATTCATCTTCAAACCTAACTCAAAATTTGTTTTAGTAAACCTTGTAAATTAGTCAATCATGTTTAAGGATACATTTTAAAAAGTGGAAAATATGTTCAATGATCTTTGCAGTGTTGATACACAACTAGAGAAAAACATTGACAAAAAATGGGCCATTGTTGATAAAATAAACCTGAGTAAAAAAAGGATAATCTTTGAAGATATTTTGACAACAAGAAACTACCAAAAGTATCCCATATAATAATAAATGACCCTATGGAAAAAATAGAGGTATGCCAAAGGCTATCATCTTGACCTCCTAAGGACAACTTTCCTAGGGTCTATAAACAATCACACAGTTGCAAAGGGGTAAAATAGAGTAATAAATAACATCATATTAAAAAAAATAAAAGGACCAAAATAATAATTGCTTCTCCTCCATATACCTTCATTGTGATCTACCCAAAGTCCAAGAAAGAAAATTAGTAATTTGGAGCCTATTATTCAAGATTGGTGACTATTTCTCACAACTAGTAGATGAATTCATCCCTAAATGACTAAATACCATTTACCCACCTTAATGAAAGCCTCATTTGGTATTTTGACAAGACTAAAATTTATATATCTAAAAAAATATTAAGTCTTAAAACTATAGAAAGTTTGGAAGGGGTGAATAACAACTAGATATTGTCTCAACCATCAAACAAAAGTTACGAAAGACCTAGGGGTGAACCAAATAAAAATTATTGGTAATACTATTGTATATAAACATATATGTAAAAATAAATTTATTGCATAAAATAAGAATAATTAACTTACCCCACCGACCCCCATTTAGTAAGAATAAATATCCCCTTTTCAAACCTCACTTTCAGATTTGTTAGAATTGATGGATCATCTTAGTAATCATATGGCTAGGAAATGTGCTCAAAACTCTAAGATAATCTAAGAGAGATTATACCTTTTCATAGTCGGCATGACTCTTCATAATTTTTGGTAGCATTCCTAAGAAGCAATTTGAATCTTAAATCTCTATTTTAAAGGTCCCTAGGCATACCTTTCATCTATAAGCAAACTCCCAAAATGGAAAAAATATTATAAATGAAGAGAATCATCCATCTCCACCACATTCCTTGGCCAGGTGAGAGGACTAAAATCCTTAGTGCTTATCTTATTATAAAACAAATGAGAGATTATAGTAAAAATAAGTAACTTTCTTAGAATTTTTCACTACCTTAAGCATTCACTTGTCTAGAAAACACTACCTTTTAATAAATCCTACATTATCATTATAATGTTTATGGAAATGCCTCTTGTTAATAATCTTTCCATTGAGCCATTTTTTTAAAATTTCATAGCCTTATATTTTTTTTAAATGATCTCTTATTTATTTCTATTGATTTCAATGCTCCTATGACAAACATAAACCCAAGACAAAATTATAATGTCGTTTGGATCCATAATTTTTCACTATTGATCAAAGGCTAAGTTGGTCCCAAGGACCAATCAAATAGCTTCAACACTGACAACAGTCTGTCAATGTAAAAGTCTCATATTATCATTGATCTAACTATAATTTCATAATGTAGTTCAAAATATAATCCCATTGTGGCTCTAAAAGATTTATTAAAGTTGGTAGAATTTTATCAAATGCCACCAATGAGAGCCACAATAAAAGTAATAAAAGGAAAATTTAGATGAACCTGTGCTATCAGATGCAATAGCATTTCAATGTCAATAGATGGTGAACCATATTAGGTCAATATAAATCTTCCACAGTGATAATATCCTCACATTTTTTACTCATCTTAATTAAATAGTATAGATTCAATCAAATTATCTATAAAGGTGAGAATGTTTATATATTCCATTTTATGGGGATAAAATTAAAAGTAGAATTATGATGTAGCTAAATATGGACCACTAATATACTTGTTAGAGCTTAGCATGTAATGTTTTGTCTATAATATTCTCTACCATTGATCATGCCACTAAAGACAATTCAATGGTCCATAGGATTTGATTGATAACATAGTCATAGGTAGCAATCAAAAGATTAAATCCACTTACAAAAATAATCAAATATTCCTACTTGATCATGTTGTTGTAATATTTTATGTGCACTAATATTAGGTTTACTTAGGTTAGCTTATCTATACTAGGTGTGATTATCACACTTTCTTAGGGTTAGAATAGAACATGTGGCATCACTAACAACACCAACACATCACACATGTGCCTATTTATGTGGCCAACACATTGCACATGTGTCCATCATATGGTCAAAATTAAAGTGGGACCATAACTCTAGATTTTGCTATATATGAACATCCTCTATTTGTATATTGTATTGTGTGATAATTTAGACCAAGCTAGTAAGCTAATAATATAATTTTACATTATTTTCATTAGAAATAAAATATTATTTGTTCCCTAATTACTTTTTGATTTATTATATGTTTCTTTAATTATATTTATTCCATTCTAAGGAGAGCTTCATGGGTATTCCCAATTTATATATGGTATCAGAGCTTTTATAGTTAAGATAATAATTGTGAATCTCTATAAAACTAGTATTTTTTGAATTCCCATACATTTCTCTAGTCCCTAAAATGTTTTTAGCCAACAAAAAATTTGGGTTTTCAAAAATACTATATGTGTATTTTTGTGTAAGCCAAAAATGTAATTGTTTTTAATATGTTTTTTAAATTTTTGGAATAATATAGAATTTTCTGGTCATGTTCACTACTTTTATTGAAAATTTCATGAGAAAATATATTTAAAAATATGGGAATTTTTAGATTTAGGGAAAAAAAATTGTTTTATTTTGAATTTTAAATCTACTTGGAGAATCCATTGGTAGCATGTAGTATAACACATTTTTTCCCAAGTTTCAGCCCCAATTCATATTTTTTGGAATCTATGTTTAAGGGCTTTCTAAAATGTCCAAGTTTTCAAAATTCACATTTTGGGCTCCTATAATGACTCAAAATTCTTCATATAATTATAGTAACTCAGTCTAAGAAGAAAATCTATGTCCAATTACCTTATTCAAGTAAGATACATGGAAAATTGAATGTATGTGAGTGGATGGGGGCAATTCTAGTTTGTAAGCCACACTACCACTCTTTTATAAGATATGATAAGGGCCATAATACTTAGGTGACAACTTATTATCCTTTTTATTTTGATTTAGATACGTCTGCTTATATGGATGAAAATACATAAAGACTCAATCACCTATGGAAAAATGCCACTCAATACAGTGTTGATCTACTTATTGGTTCATTCTACTTTGTGCCATTGCTAAATTATCTCATGAACTAACTAGTACCTCCTATTGATGGTGAATGTGTTCCTTAGTAGCTTGAACCTTGGGATACACCATCAAGGAGGAATTTATGGATGGGAGTGATACCCATACAATGCTAGAAAGGGAGACATTTTGGAAGAAGTGTTATACCACCATTTGGCAAGTGGCAGCCAATGAACCCATTTATATTGTTTGTTAGAAATAAAACAATGAAGATACCCTTCTAGACATTTGTTGACTACCTCTATTTGTCCATAATATTGAGGATGATAGGATGAGATATGAGCCAACTAGGTGCCAAACATGCAAATAATTTAGTCTAAATTTTTTTATTAAATATGGGATCTTGGTCATTTACAATGATCTTTAGAGTACCATGTAACTTCTGAACTGTATTGAGAAAAGTAAAAGCTATTGTAATGGAAATAAATGGTTGTGATAAATAATAAAAATTAGCATACTTGGTGAGTCAATTCATAGCTACCATGATAACATTTTTACCCTCAGACCATGGTAACCCAGTAATGAAATCCATGAAAACCTCCTCCTAATGCTGGCTAAGGATGAATAAAGGTTGTAAAATCCTTGGGTCTTAATGGTTTTACCTTTGTTCTATTGAAATGCCATGCATTTAGCCACACATTTCTAGACATCCCCCTTGAGTCCTTCCCAAAAAATATCTTGCTTGATTCTATGATATGTTTTCAAAAATCTTGAGTGACCTCCTAGTGGAGATATATGAAGTTCCCGAAGGATTTTATGTTTTAGGAGAGAATTCTTACAAAGGTATAATCTATATTTATACCATAATTTTTTCCCTTTCCATGTAAATTTTGTATGTCTCTTAAAACCTTGTTGAATATTTTGAATCAAATCATGGGTAACTATCATTCTCCCATTCTAATCTTACTTCCTCCAATCAATCTGCTTGCCAAATAGTCATAACACATAACAATGTCTCAATTGATTCATACATCTAAGATAGTGCATCTACCACCATAGTCTCTTTTCCTTTATTAAAGACTATTTCAAAATCATATCCTAACATTTTAGTAACCCATTTTTTATTTTTCTTCAAATGAAAATCATTGTTTGAAAAAATATTTGAGGTTATCATGATCATCTCTTTCTCATATATTAGTTTGAGCCTATTTTTTCCCTTCAGTTGGAAACTTTCAAATGGAAATGGTCTACTTTATTTCCTAAGTAAATCTCCCATGCCATATCTTGATGCATCATACTCCACAATAAAATTTTATGAAAAATCTAAAGTAGCCAAAACTAGAGTTATGCACATAGCCATTTTCAAATATTCAAATGCCTTGGTATCTAAATCAGTCTATTGAAAGGATTCTTTCTTCATCAAAGATGTGACTAGGGCTACAATGCTACCATAATTTTTGACAAACTTGTGATAGTAAACAGTTAGCCCTAAAAATATTTAGAGGTTCTTGACAGTCTTGGGAACCTACCACTCCATTATCACTTGTATTTTTTAAGATCAAATTTCACTCCATGTGAAACAATATGACCCAATTAATCCACCTCTTGGACACCAAAATCAAATTTGGAAGGTTTGGCATAAATTTGATGTTATTCTAGAACTAAAAGTACCTGTTTCACATGCTTCAAAAGGTCTTCCCAATTTTTATTATAGATGAGGATATCATCAAAAAACATCAATACAAAATTTCTCAAAAATGGCCTAAAAATAATATTCATCAAACTCTGAAATGTAGATGGTGCATTTGTGAGGCCAAAAAGCATGACCATAAATTCATAATGGCCTTCATGAGTTTTGAAAGTTGTTTTAGGTATGTCCTTATTGAAAATTTGAGTTTAATGATAGAAATAGCAAAGATCTAGCTCATTAAAATAAACAACACCATGTAATTCATATAGAAAATCATCAATTAATGGAATAGGAAACTTATCTTTGATGGTGTACTTGTTGATTTATTTATAGTTTGGGCACATCCTTTAAGTTTCATCCTTCTTCTACACCATGACCACAGGGGAGGAATATTCACTTTTATTATGTTGGATGATTCCTATCTCCAACATCTCTTGTAACATCTTTATAATTTCACTCTTCTGTGCATAGGGATTCCTATAGGGTCTGATGTTAGCTAATGTACTTTCCAAAATGAGCTTGATGGCATGATCAAATGTACATCTTGGAAAAATTCCTTTTGGCATGTCACCAAAAATAGAATAATAGTAATCCAAAACAATTTGTAAATCAAGATGTGTAGACTCTTTGGTTAGTTGAACCTATATGGAAAATAAGTGTGCCATAAATCCAACAACACCTTTTCTAATAATATTCAACATCTGATGGGAACTAACCAGTTGTAGAGATTTAGCTCATAATCCATGCAATTCAAATGTCTTGCCTTCTGAATGGAACCTCATAAATAGTTCTTATAAATTTATCTCAATAGTTCCCAAAGTGGTGAGCCACTACACTCCTAAAAAAACTAGATCCTCCCATGGGAATTAAAAACATAGGGGAATATAATAAGTAGTCTCCCATTGTAAGCTTAATGCTATGATATTTTCCAAAATAGTTGACAATACCACCATCTATAATCATGACCTAAAATTCTAGAGCTATGTAAATGAAATAATTCAAATGAGTAGCCAACTTACTATTGATGAAGTTATGTGTACTCCCAGATTCAATTAACACAATCACCTTTTATTTCTCTAAGAAACCCACCACCAAAAGATTTTGAGGAGTATTAATGCCTAAAATTACATGATAGGAAATAATAGGTTAAGAATCTTTAGATTCATCCTTGGGTTCTTCCAAACTTGCCCCTAAATCCTCATCATCTTCCTCCTCCTCATTGGCACCTTTAATGTAAAATAACTTCTTTTTAGGGCATCAATTTCCTTTGCTATATTTTATATCATAGCAAAAACAAAAACCTTTTGCATGTTTTTCTTCAATTTATTGAGGTGTCAATCTGGTCAGATACAAAAATGATGGTACTGGGAAGGTGTGTTCATGAACATTAGTGAAAGGTCTTTATTTGATCAACTCTTTTTCCTCAGCTAGGAATTTCCTTGGTATGGCTTCAAATATATTACTAGGATGAAACATGCAAACCTCCAATTGGATTTTATCTTTGAGGCCGCCTAAAAATAGGATAGTCATATATTCCTCAGTGATTTATTGATGTAGGTGCTTCAATACATAAGCATGATCAAGATGTTATTTTCCTTGTAAGTGGTGTGATAATTCATGTTAATTTTATAATAATCCCTATATAGGCTTCAAGTTATGGTTTGTAGTCATTTAGGGGTGTTAGAGGTTTTCCCTCAAAAATTGAGAATTCAAATTTTGAATGGTTTTATACTATTTAAGGATTCTTAGTGTATTCCAAGGATAATTATCTAATTGGTACTTAGGATTCTCTTATTATATATTAAAATTTATTTGCTCTTATCTTGTTTATAAATTGGTAAACTTGTGATAAGCCTCATCCTAACATAAAAGAAGACTTAATTTGGCATATGCTAAGGTTGTCTAAGATGGTTGAGAAGTTTTTGGGGTCAAGAACTAACTAAATCTAAGTTTGGTTAATATATAGACCTCCAACCATATATATTGGGAAATAATAATGTATAAAATGGAGGAGAAACTCAATGGAGAGGTTGATGAGTGATGTGTAAGGAGATTGCAGGGGTGTTTGTATAATCTCCAAAAAATAAATAAATAAGATAAGGATTTTATGATCTCATTTGTATTCCAAAATGTGTGAATGATCATTTTTTAAATGTTTCTTGATTGATATAACTTGTATTTTGTTGCTTGTAAGGTCTAGGGTCTGGAACTACATAGTATTAAGGGTTTTGTGTAAAATAGTCCTTGTAATTATTTATTTTCATGCATTATATGATTTTTTAAAGAGCTCAAAATTATCAATAAAGCTAAATTAGGTCCATATATACTTATTACAATTGGAATTTTTGAGAAGAAAATAAAATTTTGAAAATTATTGATTTTAGAGTGTTCTCAATTTCTTGTAGACCCTATCTAGGGTTTTGAGAGAGAAACTTGAATATTTCTTATTTATCCATCCAAAAACATTTAAAATTGACATGAAGGTGTGGTTTCATGTCATATAACATATTTTTATGATTTTATGGATTTTAATTAGTACATAAGAATAAATATTTGATTATCCTAGTGTAGGTGCAAATAAAAACTTAATTAGGCCTGATTTCTTACAAAAATTGCATTTTTATGGGTTTTTAAGAAGGGTAAAGACTTGGGTTTGTTACATCATCATATTTAGGGTGTTTTTATATGATTAAAATAATTTATTGAGATTCATAAGACCTTATTAATATTAAAATTCAGATCTAGTCTTTTAGGCCTTGTAACCTTAAGTTAACTTATGTAGTTTTGAGGGTAATTTGATGTTGGAATACTCATGAGGGATTATTAGTGTTGTGAACCATATAAAAATCCATAAATAACCTATAATTTTTTTTGAATACTTAATGGTTATATATTTTTAATGAAGTGACAATCAATTAATGGAAATAAGGACCTAGTTAAGCCATCAAGGAGTTTGTTTTGTGTTCTTGAACTAGACAATTACACAAGAAAGTTTGAAACTTCATATTAGAAGTCATATAACATTGATAAGGGATTATAACCCTTAATAAACATGATCTTCATGTATAAGTTATTTTATTCCACAAGATTACTAAGCAATCATATAATAAACTACAATGTAAACTTGTCAATTTGTAAAAATAAAAGTGGAAAGTGTGTTTTTCTGTTAACCCATGCATCATTTTTGGTATTAGAGCTTAGAAAAATATCTTGAAAAGGATTCAAATTTGTATTCATACAAGTATCAAAAATAAAAATACTAAAAATAAAATTGAGGCAAGAAGGTAAAATAAGGTTCTTCGAAACCTCAAAGAGGAAAAGAGGAATTTGGTGGCAAAAAGGAGCCCTACAATGATTGAACATTGAAAAGTGAATAAGGAGAAGACAAAATAAAGCAAAGCTAAGGTACTAGTGATTATTTGTTTTATATTTATTTGAAGTGTTATATTAAGAAGTTGCTTCACACCATTGACTCAAGTGAGAGACTCATTAAAGCCATTGGATAAAGACCAAAAGACTAGGGTGCAAAATATATAAGTGGGGACCTATGAAGATCAAGAGACCAAGGTGAAAAAGACTTGTGTGAAGATCTTAGTGAAGGATAAATAAGATATTGAGAAAAGACATAGATAGTAATATGAAGGGATTATTAGGAGGAAAATTACATAGAAAAGTGAAAGAGGATGTCAATAATAAGGAATTAGACATGGAGAAAGAAATAGTTGAGCTAAATGAGAGGTTGTGTCTTATGGTGGAGCTACTACACGAATAATAAAACCAAAGTTATGGTTGGAAGATGAAAAAGAAAGTCAAATGGCCAATATATCTATTAATTTCAAGGATAATAAGGCATAGTTTGATTTCCTTGGTCAAGGAGGAAATAAATAAGCTAAGAACCCATGAAATCATGAATAAATAAGGAGTTGAAAGTAGGAATAGACATGAAAACCAGTCCTTGGAGGTATAGCAAGAAATATACATTTATGAACCAGAGATAAGACCAATGTTTGATGAAGAGGAGATGGATGAGAGAGAAGACCAGAGTCTCATATGATATTTAAGAAGCTTGTTCAAACATGAATGAGGGATGTCAATCCTATAGGCATCAAGAGGGGAAAATGAGCCTCAAATTTTTCAATCTAATTGTTTATATGGGTGTGTGATTACAGGTAAAGAGTATATGGATGAACAAGCGCAAAATGTTGTCATAAAAAAGAAAGAGTTAGATTTGTATCTTGAATATAAATGCAAATCAAATAGGATTAAAAAACACAATTAGAATAGGAATTTGAACACAAGAAGGGTTTCAAGATACTCCAAGATGGGAGAAGTTACATGTTGAATTCAAAAGTGACTGAGAATAGTCTACAAGATGAAGAATAGTAGGTTTCAAATGAAAGAAACACATTGCCTCTAGAATCATCTCAATCAAACAAAGTTTTAGGTCTTGAAAGAGCATAGATTCAAGAGAAAATCATGTATTCTAAGCAAAGGTATGATCTTCATGACAATGGTAGCAAGAATAGTTTGAGAAATCAATCCCTTACACCTATAAGGAAAGCAAAATAATGATGGAATACCAGTATGAAACATCAATGGATGTGATGAAAAATTCACTAAAATATAAGTCATATGAAGGAATAAAATAAGAGACCATGAGCAAGTTACTAGCCATGCAAGGAAGGAAATTTAGGGAGAAAGATAAAGAAAATGAGGAGTTTTTAGAATCAAGACAACATATAATAAGTTTTGAACAAGATGGAAGTATTGTGATCCTTCCAAAAGCTATATGTTAGTTTGAAGGATTTTTGAAGAGTCATAAGGGAGAATAAGATATGTTTAAAAATAAGGAGAAGGGTCAAAGAAACCTAGAACAATAAAATAGGGTCCTATTAGGGGTTATGTAGCCTTAAATCTTCATTCTAATGTGCCATATTGATATTGATTATGCAGGATCAGAATTTGAAAGTAAAAAATATCCTAATGAAGATGATATAAGATTAAGAATAAAGTCATCTCAGTTCAAACTATAAGGAGAATGGAAGACTTTCAAGGTCTCATGGGCTATGACAACAACATTATGGCAAAGAAAATAGAGGAGCAAAGTCTAGTTGAATATCATTTCATGAAAGTAAAGCCAAAGTGGAACCTACAAGTATTTGGATCAAATGATCATATCCATGGTAAGGGATGTTTGTCATACATTTTTATTAAGTTTTAATGAGAAACTAGTAGCCTGTGAGGTGGAAAAAGTCTTATAATAGTGTTTGATCAAGGTAGTTGGCAAGTTGATAAGTTTAAGGAAACAAGTAGATTTTAAAACCATTTTAAATAGTTGGGGAAGAAAGATGCATTTTTAGGTCTTACAAGATCATAAAAATAGGCATAGTGAAGGTATAAGGGTCTTAACAACTCTTAAATGCCAAAAAGGTATTGTGATAATGTCAAATGTATGGAGATCTAGCCTAGAACAAGTATTTAATGAATTGTGGATGCATTTATAGAGATAAATTGAAGAAGCATCTCTTATTTGTAATAATGATCTCAGGTTTCAGTATGATAAGACAAGAAAAGAGGACAAGTTAAGATAAGTGGATGGTAATAATGATTTGAAGGTGTGTGTATTAAACTTGATGAAGGAGTATGCATATAAAAAGCCTATAGAACTTCAAGAAGATAAAGAAGCTTACCAAAGAACAATAGTATAAAAAATTGAGTACATCAAAAATGATAAGGAAGTGAAGGTCAAAACAGAAGAAATTAAACAAGTTTCAACTGATATATTAGTCCTTAAGGTAATATAGGGGTAAAAGTTAGAAAACATGATGAAAAAAAAACTTAATAGTTGTTTAGAAGAAGTTGCTTGGTTATTAACAAGGTCAATAACATTTTAAGCTTGAGAAACATAGAATATACCCAAGGATGGATCAAAATCAACAATGTTGCCTCATATTTGAGCAGAAACAAGAAAAATTCTAAAGAATTATTTTGTATTTTTAGAAGTTATAGTTCAATAACAAGGTAAAAGACTCATTGATAAGCTTAAAGAAGGATCAAGGAAATATAAGCCAAATCAAGGGTAGAGAGAGTTTTATTAGGTTGTTCTTATAGATAAGATGCTTGAAGATGATAAAAAATCACAAAATAATTCTTGATATAGACCTTAAAGAAGATAATAGTATCTTGGAATTAAGAAAAGGTAAAGAGGAAGGAGTAAGCCAAGAAAAAGTTGATAATGGAAATCTTGGAGTCCATTATGACAATAAATATTTTGAGAACACCAAAGAATGTGGCAATGCAAAGGAATGGATTAAGGAGCATAATGATTAAAATGTTTTCTTTAATGTGTTTTTTGTATGTGTAGGTATGGTTGAATAAGGTTTATGAAGGAGGATGGACATCAAGAAGGATGGAAATTGCTCACTTGAAGAACAAGATAAAATAAACCAGTCCTTATCATCCTAAGAAGGTCATGGGATTGATGAGTGCATACAGAGGAAAAATGATAAAAAGGAGAAGAAGGAGATTGACAAAGAGCATATGCAGCTAAAGATATAAGTAATCATGAAAAAATCATGAGTAGGAGTTCATGAACATTTATAAATCATGGGAGTATGATGCGGAAGCATTAATACGTAAGCATGATCAAGATATTATTTAAATTTTAAGTGGTGTGATAAGTCTTGTTAAGTCTATAATAATCCCTCATAGGATTCAAGTTGTGGTTTATTGTCACTTAGGGGTGTTAGAAGTTTTCCCTCCAAAACTAAAAATTCAAATTTTGAATGGTTTTGGAATATTTGAGGATTCTTAGTGTATTCTAAGGATCATTAGATAAGTGGTCCTTAGGAGTCTCTTAGTATATATTAAAAGTTATCTACTCTTATCTTGTTTGTGAATTGTTAAACTTGTGATAAGCCTCATCCTGACATAGAAGAAGACATAATTTGACATATGTTAAGGTCGTATAAGATGGTTGAGAGGTTTTTGGGGTCATGAACTAATTGAAGATAAGTTTGGTTAATATATAGACATTGAACAATACAAATTGGGAGCCAATAATGTATAAAATGGAGGAGAAACTCTGTGGAAAGGTTGATGAGTGATGTATAAGGATATTACAGTGGTGTTTGTATAATGTCCAAGAAATAAATAAATAGAAGAATGATTTTATGATCTAATTTGTATTCCCATAGGTTTTAATGATCATTTTGTTAATGTTTCTTGATTTATATAACATGTATTTTGTCGCTTGCAAGGTATAGGGTCTAGAATTACATAGTATTGAGGGTTTTGTGTACATCCGTCCTATAATTCTTAATTTTCATGTATTATATGGTTTTTAAAGAGATTTTTTATAAAGTTTCCATAGGTCCATATAGACCTATTATAATTAGAATTTTGGAAAAATAAGCAAAATAATGAAAATTATTGATTTTAGAGTGCTCTCAGGTTCTTACAAACCTTATCTAGGGTTTTGAGAGAGAAACTTGAATAATTATTGTTTTATCTAACCACAAAATTCAAAATTGACTTTAAGGTGTGGTTTAGTGTCATCTAACATAATTTTATGGTTTAAGGGATTGTAAATCAGTACAGAAGAAGAAATCTTTGATTGTCATGCTATAGGTGCAAATAGAGACCTAAGTAGACCTAATTTCTTACAAAATTTCCATTTTCATGGTTTTTCAAGAAGTTTAAAGGCTTGGGTTTGATAAATCACCATATTTAGGGTGTTTTGAGATGATTACAAGCATTTATTAAACTTCATAAGACCTTTTTAAGATTAAACTTGAGATTTAGGCTTTTAGGGCTTGTAGCCTTCGAGTTAACTTATATAATTTTGAAGGCAATTTGATGTTGGAATACTCATGAGGGATTTTTAGTGTTTTGAACCATATAAAAAGCCATAAAATAACATGTAGAGACATTTTAACCCTTTTTGGTTATAGAGTGTGAAGTAAGTGACAATCAAGTAATGTAAAGAAGGACCTAGTTAAGCCATTCAAAGAGTTTATTTTGTGTTATTGAACTAGAAAATTACACAAGAAAGTTTATAACTTCATATTAGAAGTCATATAATATTGATAAAAGATTAGAACCCTAAAGAAACATGATCTTCTTATCTAAGTGAGTTTATTCCACAATATTTATAAGTGTATAATAAACCATAATGGAAACTTATCAATTTATATAAGTAAATGTGGAACGTGTGTTTTTGTGTTAACCCTTGCATCATGTCTACCACATGTAAGGGGAGATTATGAAATTGATGAATGTAATCCTTTACAATCCTATTTTGGCACAACTTGTTTAGTTGGTTGAAGTAGTTTTTGGAGACATTGTTACAATAGTGGAGCTGTAACTCCTCAAAAAATATTGATCATGAAACTAGGACACCCTTCTTTTTATTTTGAGCACATAATTAGTGATACCAAAATAATTGCTCAGGTTCCAGATATAGATATGTCATGACCACCTTTTGTGAATAGAGATTCTGATGTCGATTAAATAAATTTTCAATTTGAGTAGTCCATGTGAGTGGATAATTACCATAAAACTTATGCAAGTCTACTTTTAGCTATAGTAGATTCATACCAGGATTGGCATTGTGATTTTTTGGAGAAGAACCAAAATAGTGTGGTGGAGGGTTATTTTACAATTGTTGAGATGAAAATTTGGCCAATTTCCTAGTGATTTATTACAATTGATCTCACAATCCATTTATGTCCTTTCTTAGCCCTGTGAGGTCCCTTTTAACCGTATCAAGATCACATTTTTTCACCATGCCCTGTAACTCTGATTTAAGTTGTTGAACTACCTCTAAAATACTCAAATCATAAGTTTCTAAGTCCATGTTGTCCTTATGAGGAAATTTAGGCACTTATTTCCCTCTTTCACATCCACGAGTGTTAGGTCCGACCATGCACAAACCCTAAGAGGGTTATGACCCAAAAAAAATTATCGGTAGATAACACTATTATGATCACCTCACCAAAGATAAATCCAATGATTGATAATGTACATAAGGGTGAAAAAAATGGATTAAAAAAATGTATCGAAAGAATATACCATTATGATTATCTGTTAGAGATGAATCCATTGACTACTAATTTTCACAAGGTAAATAAAATTCCATATATATTTTTTACTGGTATTTTTTTTGGTAAAAAACTCACAAACCAAACTTGGTGATGAAAACAATCAATTCGTTACAGATCACTAGTTATGTTTTTTCAACCTTCTAATGCTTAGGATGCCAGATCCAAAAATAACTATTACGGAAACTTGCCCAAATCGAAACTTTGATACCACTTGTAATGAAATTACTTAGATGATTCATAATAATATAATTATATATCATAGAATTAATAATAGAATAAGCATATCCATAATAACAATTAGTGAAATAGTAAAATACTTGAATATTATTACTGAGCCACTTCAAGGGGGCAACCTCTATGATAACACAATAAGAATAGAATTGGTAATGTGATGATAAAAGACCAACCACTACCTCCTATATATATGTTACTTAGCCATGGTTATTTCATAGGCCGACTATACTAAGAACATTGAGAAATGTAATAAAATAATATTAAGGTATGTAAGCCATAAGTTAGCCACACATATCCCTAGATGTACTATAGGTTAAGGTCATAACAATCCATTTAAAGTTTCAATGGTGTGTTTGAAGGTCTAACATAGTTTTTGTGCATTCTACATATTTAGTTTATTTTGCATGCTACATAACCCCAACCCTTGATCTACAACCCTTGGTCACCCACATAACCACCCTCTAACACTTTTGATTATATCCAACACTTGGACACCCATACAACTGCATGTGAAGAATATTTTAAACCCCAAGGGATCTACCTATACCATTGAGCTCCTTTTGTAAGTTGTAAAATTATGTAGGCCATATCTTTTGATCTAGGAGGCCTTAGAGGGTGATTTATTTTTAAGTATTCTTATATTATTGATATCTATGTAATGGTCAGGCCATTTCTCATTTTGGTGGCATGTTTTTTCAAAAATTGTAATTTTTAGGGTAGATGCAGGATAATGAGGGACAAAATAGAGGGTTTAAAATGACACTTTTTTTCTATAAATAACCATTGTTAAACTTGGAGAGAATTTTAGAGACACTTTGAAAATGAATTTGACAATGACATAAGAATATGAATTGTGAAATTTTGAATGTAGTTTCCAAAAGAAAAAAATCAATACTTAAATGATAAGTGTGTGAAATAGATGCATTTATGACAATGTCATGACACTTTTTCGTGAAAAGATAAAGAGACTGCATGTATATGAACACACATTTTTTGAGTAAATAAATGAATTATTGTATGAAATTTCATATATAGATAGATGAAATGTCTAATATTGTTGAGAATATTTTTTATTAATTTTTTTATATAAATATATATATTAAATATATTTACAAATCAAAGTAGATGGATAATTGGAACTACAAGTGTACGAACATATCTTTTTAGCCTTAGCTTCATAAAAATCATTTTTTTAAGGCATAACTGACAATTTGTAGATTGTTGACTTTCAATTAATGGTTAAAAAGTTACAAAGGTATTTGTAATGATATGTATATAGTCCATAATGAGGTATGTTGTATAGAAATTAATTAATAATTAAAAATAATAGTTATATATATATATATATATATATATATATATATATATATATATATATATATATATATATATATATATATATATATATATATTGCTTTCCCCTCTACAAACCCATATATTTTTAAAAAATAATAATAAAATCTACCTGATCATATGTGTCACTCCTAAATTTCTTAAAGAGCATGTGGGTTTTAGGATAGATTTAGACCTTCCCAAGTGTATACCAAAAGTAATTTTCTATGAAAAGTGTAAATGTGAAAGATTTAAATGTTAAAAGGGTGTAAGCCCATTAAAAGACATGTTATGCCTTTGTACCTATAAAACATATCTTTCAAAGGGCCTATGCCCTTTGAAAGACATTTTTTATAAGGAAATGCAAATATTAAAAAAATTTGAAAGGAAAGGGTATATGCCCTTTGGTTAGATTTTTAAGTTTACATTTAACTTATATTACATTTTATATTATTATACTTTAAATTGATTTTACTAAATATAACAAATTATGGCCACTCTACATCTTCTAAAATTGACTCCAGAGCTATAGGAGTTATCATTTAGAAGTTTTAAAAATATATTCTAATCAATACTTAATTTTCAAAATTTTAGGATTATAATATAGAATGAGAAATGAAATTTTAATTTATGTTACATATGTAATAGATACATACCATTCAGTATGACCCCTACTTTACCTAATTGAGTATGTGGGCTACCTACTTTACCTACTTGAGTATGCCCTACCTAACTAAATACTTGAGGCATAACTTGATATTGATTATGCCCTACCTACCTTCTTGTACTTTAGTATGACCTACCTACATATCCTTCATACCCTACCTACTTGATTATTCTATACTGGAGTTATTTACTTGAATATTCCCACCTAATTGAGTATACCCTGGCCAATTGAATACCCAAGCCATATCTTGATCTTGAATACTTGTATATAATCCTAACCATGTCTATCTTACCTGAGCCATATCTTAAAAGGATAGGGGGAATTGTCAATCTTGAAAACTGTAGACACCTAAAACTGGCCATCAATAACCTCCAATCAAGCTTTTGGCCAATTTCCACCCAAAATGCATAATTTGGCCTAAAAACACTAAAACATGTTAAATGATGTGAAATTGACATATTCAAGTGCCGATTTTGGCTAGGGTATCCCTAAATGGGGCAATGCAATTTATGGTCCAGCTAACTTTGGTCAGATCATTTTGAGTCAAAATGTCAATTTTGCACCTAGGTGCTCTAGATTGCTCTTTCCTATCAAATGTTTTGCACAAGATGTATGCCTTTGTTATTTGTTGTTAGTAACATCTTAAATGGGATAATGGATCCAACGCATCTACTATTGCATTCCAATTTTAATCTAGTCAAATTTTGGACCAATAACAAGGCATTCTGATCAATTTGGGTAATTTGTGCACAAAGTGCTTAATCATGCTTAAGAGCTAATTAACCCAAATCAAGGCATAATGAATAATATCATGGAAACTTGTTGAATACTTTTTTTTGGAAATGGATATTGAATATCTGCATCATCAGGCAACCGCATTTCTTGGGAAGACATCCTTAGGCCATAAATGCCACAAATATCAAGATTCATTCCCTCCATGCCTCATCAATGCCTTCCATGATGCCCTCCATGCATTTTAATTGCCATTTTTTTTAATGTCATGATATAGATAATTATAAACTTAATTCCAAAAATTTAATTAATCCTCAACCACACATCTCAATCTCAGGATGGATAGTTCAGGTTGATTCTAGACATTCTCAAAAATCTATAAGTAGAGAGGCCATGAACATCATTTCTAAGACTTCAGAATGCAAATTTATAATGTAGGATTGGTTCTAAAAGCTTCATGAAACTAGTGTTACCATGAAAAATTGATTCCAAGCCAAGCCAAGCCATAAGCCAAAGGTGCCAAGGAGAGATGGAGGTAGCCAAGCTTTCATTGCCAAGGACTTCATGAGCGCAAAACCAAGCAAGCCACTACTACAAAGGCATTTGGAGCATCCAATGAAGGTAAAGGAGTTATTGTGTTTTATTTCTTACTTTTTATTTGTGTTTGTCATTTGTTTTTTTAAACTAAGCTCTCCCTAGTGTCTAGGCCTAGAGATGTTATGTTATTAGTGTGTTTCTTTCATTTTGTTTTCATTTTGGAACAAACACCATACTAACCATCCTCTCTTGAGTTAAATTCCTATATCCACATATGGCACACCCGGTGGGACTAGATGCATCTCACACCTGAAGATCATTTTTCAACTTTAAAATATTCATTTGGGCTCTTAAAACTCTTGTAAATTGATTTTCTAACTTTATTTTTCCATTTTTGTTTGTAATGGTTTTACATAGTAATTGACGTCAACAAGTTAGACTGACATTGGTTGTATAGATTAACTAATGTCGATTAGCAAAACTGACATCATTTGTATACCTATCATCGATCACATTAGTATAATTGATGTTGGTTAGATAACTGACATCGATTAGAAAATGTAGTCATCATCAGTTATATAAATCGATGTCAATCACTGTGTTTTTCTTAAAACATAGATTCGAGAGCTATTTTTATAAAGTTTATTATTTCAAACCAAAAAGAGCTTCAAAGCTAAAGGACATGATAAAAAAATTGTTGTAGGACCAAGCTTGACATTTGCTAAAAACATGTTTTAGATCACCTTTTGCATGCTTAAAAATCAATTAGGAACCTTGTTTTGGTGTTTAACAAAAGAATTTAGATGTTTATGGTGAATGTTTTTCAAAGTTACAACTAAGACCAAGGGGTCAAATGAACACCACCTCACTTTTCCTTTGGGATTAAAAATAAACTCACCTTTTCAAAACTTTTTGTATTTACATAGTTGTTTGGATTAAATTTTGTTTAGAAAAAAGAGGGATGTACTCTTCCATTTGTCCCCTTCAGGGAACCCTTGGAATCAAAAGCACCATTCTTATTACAAGTAGCCTAGTATAAGGCTTAGAAATAAATTCATCTAAAGCACTCCCCAAAAACTCATCAAAGTTTGGGTGACCTTGAAAATGACCCTAAAGTCTTTCTACTTTCATGATTTCTTTATTTTTATGCAAAATTGGCTTGCGAGGGGGACTTCATCACCTCCCACAAGTTTTTTATGGAAGCTTTGACCTAGGGTTTCACCTCTTGACCTTGACTTCATTTAGTTCTTAAGTGGAGTTGTACATGGGATGTAGTGGCACTTTATACATCGCACTACACTAAGCGAAAAACAAGATGTAGTGGTTATAAAAAGGACTAAACCTTTTTATAACAATCCAAGTGATACAAACCCAATATCCATGCTTTTATTTTTCATTTATTGGCATGAAAGTCATTTTTCAATTGACTCCCTTAGAACCTTAAAAAACTCATTAGATCTTAGATAAATCCCCACTTGCCATGGAAGTATTGTTGGTGCAAGGTGCGCCTCAAGGTCCATGTCATAGTACTGTTAGTTGAGAAAAGGGGGGGTGTAAAAACCCTACTATATAATGCACATTTACTTTTGGATGAACACTTAAAATATTCCCAAATGATGTATATTGACATATTCCAACAATACCAAACAACCTTATCAGTTTAGGATCTAAGAGCGATTAATTAGTTAGTCTTGTCCTAGATTAGAGTCTTGTTTAAAGTCAAAACTTGGTGTAAACAAATAAATTCAAACCAAATACATGGTCCTAATTTTCCTTTGAATAAGGAGGCATTATGCTGCCCACATGAGATCATCAATTTGCCTTGTTCAAAAGTTCATCAAAAGCTTGAGAGTCATATCATCCACTTTGGCACAGTTATGCTACCCAATTGAGTCTAGACCTTTACCAAAGTTGTTTTTAATTCCTTCACTTATAATTTAAAATTGGAATTTCACCTTTATAGTTTCATAAGGTTGATGTGTTAAGTGGGTTTGTTATTTGCACTAAACTTGAGAGAACTTAGGTTTAATTTCCAATTTGGGTTGAAGGTCATTTAAGACTCATAATCATTGTCATCACTTGATAGACTTAAGCCATTTTGTGCTAAACACTTTCACTTTGCATCTATGCACCACATCATTTTGAGTCAAGAAAAGTAGTGTTATGTTGTCAAAATTGTAGGAAAATGTCTTTGCCTTAGAGAGTTTTTGAAAGAAACTTTTTTGTCACACCTTTTGGGTAGTATAGTGTCATTACACTACCCAAATCATTTCAAATATTATTTCATAGACCCTCTTACATAGAGTTCAAATTTATTCCTACATTTTTAGACCAATCCAAGTGTACTTTTGTGATCTTTTGTCTAAAACAGTTATATTGTTCACTTTTGTCTAGCTTGTTTGTCAAAAGAACCAAGTTTTATACCATTTTTGTGAAAAACTAAACTATTTCTAAAGTGCCTTTTATTTCATACCTTATACCTAGTTGATCATTTTCATGTCCAAGAATCAAATGTCTAGTGTTTGATAGAAGTGTTTCATATCTGTTAGATTAAAACTTTTATCTATTTACAAAGTCTAGCTTTTGATGCCATTTGGCTAAGAGTCCTAGCACATGCCTTGTTTGAGTCTAGATTTTGACACCACATTTGGCCAAAAGACCTAGCAACTTTTAAATTCCTAGATTAGACTGATTTAAAACACTTTAACCTTAGAGTTTAGCATTTTTATTTTTGGTCCATTTACCTGCTTATCTTTATGTGAATAAGTGAAATGTTAGATATTTCACGCTAACTTGTTTTCTCATAAATATTTGCATAAACCTTTTAATCCTTTTGATGAATCTAGACCAAGTTATAACATCATCTTTTTTAGACATTATCTTTTTTAGAGTTTTCATAACTCTTTGACCTTCTATCACAAAGCATTGAATATGGATCCCAACATGTATTCCTATACTCATAGTGGACTCATGTACAATCCAAGGATTAGTAATGTAGTTGTGTAGGAGGAAATGGTGCAAGACCATATGTGGATAATATTGCTTATGAGATGGATTTTTATCCTTCTTATAATACTCAATCAAGGGCACAAAGCCAAGATCCATCAGCTAAATATCTTGTCAACACACCACCTTATTTACGACAAGACCAAGAACAAACCACATAATACCTAGCTACAATACCCATAATGGATGAGCCAGTTCTTTAATAGTCATTTTCTACTAATACAACTTCCACGTATGATCCATTTTTGTTTGAGTGACATTTGTTAGAAAACAAAGATGATATTTTGGTTAGATCCATAGAGGTAGGGGCTAAGTTTCCAGCGAACTTCCCCCATGAAAATTTACCAAGTCTAGTAAGAGTGCCCCATAATATCATTTACGATCAACATGATTCTTTTAGCAATCCTATGGATTTAGTCCAAACAATGTATCAAGACCTTAATATATCTAATCGAGGCAAAAACATCATAGAAGATCACTTTAACCAAATGCAGATAGCATATCAAACCTACCTAAATCTAGCATGTGATTTCAATCAGATGAACATGGTAAGTAAGCCTCTTATTAACCTAGTTACTTCAATAGGAGTGTTGATAGAGTTAACTAGATAAGAGAATTCAAATTTAAACCCATTTATACAAAATAATTCAATAGATAACTTGATGCATATGCTTGTTATTGAAGAAATGTCTTTAGCCTCTACATAGAATAGTGAACCAAATGTAGTAGACAATGTGCAAACAACATCCAATCTTGATAAAAGTAGTACTAACATGCAAAAAACTATCCAACATGTGCCTATAGTTAATCCCATAAGTAGATCATCATACCAGGGAATAGGAGTTTCTACATCCCAACTTCAACTAACTACTTCCTCAAGTGTACAACTTATAGGATTAAATAATCAAATAATGACTAATGTCATGCCTCAATGATAAAATGTGATGAATCCTACTCCTCAACAAGTAATGAGTAGCATTCCACAATAGCAGGCACAATCTAGTGTATCAATGCAATAAATGACAAAACATTACCACCTCAATCAGGGGCAACTAATGTTCTACCTTGCTAGTTCATGACAAACATACCTCTTCAGTCACAAACTAATATGCCAATTCAAAACCAAACAATGACTAGTTAACAACATACAAATATTGGTCAGTGATAGATGCTAAATCTAAAACCTATTTTCACTTCCTCATAGGGATTCATGCAACAAGGAGGTTCCCATGTTTCTCAAGTACATAATAGAAAATTGTTGGTTTAAAATGTGCCACAAATTTAGAGTTAGGGTCTTGGACCACAACTTATCACTCAATAGCAAGGTTTGATTAGTCGATAACATGTACCTTTTCAACCACAATAGGCACAATATAGTTATATCCCTCTATCCCAACCACACAAGCCTCCAAGTCAAACCTTTATCACCAACCCAAACTAGAATATCACATACCCAAATGTGCAATTTTAAGTACATCCTAATCCACATATGTGTATTCCTAGTCCATTCCCCAACCAAACCAATGTACCCAAATAGGTATCTCCATCATACCTTGGTCAAAGTGTCCCACTTGTGACCTCCTAACCACCTACCCAAATTCTCCCTCAAACCAATGTTCCTTCTAGTTTCCTATCCTAGGAATTGCAACAAGTGAAGGATGTAATTATTGCCATTCAAGCTAGGAAACAAACTAAAAATTTTAAATTATATGACATATGTTATTATCCATTCAACATGGATTATTTGTATAGACCATTTCCTCTAGGATATGAACCACCAAAATTTGACAAATATAAAGGGAAAGGTTACCCAAGGCTCATTTGACTGAATTCTTTGTCACATGCCAACTAGTGGCATATAGTGACATATACCTTTTGATGTTGTTTCCAAGGATCTTGGCTAGACAAGCCTTGGAGTGGTTTTAAAAGTTACCCAAAGATTCAGTAATAGATTTTGATGATCTTTTTGATAAATTTATGCAACACTTTTCCTATAATCTCGAGCATGATATTTCATGAGTGGACTTATTGGAAGCAAAGAAAAAAGATGGTGAAATTTTTCAAGTTATTTACAGTGATGGAGAGCCCTTACAAGACATTTCACCCACATTTTACTTGATAAACAATTAGCCACTGTGTTTACTAAGAATTTACATAGTGAGATAGCTTATCATTTGGAACTACAATGTGCACATACTTTCAAGGAAATCATTGAAGAAGGCTTGTTGATTGAGCAAGAACTCATCAATAAAGGATTTATCAAGCTTAATTCAACTCAACTAATCAAAATCAATGTACCAATTAGGAGAATGACAACATCCCATTCAAGTACCAACATCGCAACTGGCATAGGCCAATAACCAAGAAAGACCAAAGCAATTCAGCTATAATAGGAATGTTGTGGAAAATGGAGTAACCAAATCCCATCATGTACAAATGATGCAAACATCATTTGCACCATCTTTTTATCTTACTCTTACCCAAAAACCTCTCCAACCAATGTCACAAGCACAATAACCAAGACCTATATAACAAATACAATAGCCTTTACCATTACAAACCCCTCCTCCTAGGAGAACCATGCCTACATGTCATGTCTTTAGTGACCTAGGATAACTTATTGAGTCTATATTTCATAAGCTTATTTCCACTAATCTGATTAGTTGGCCTATACCAAAGCATTATTTGTAAAGCATTCCTTATCTTGATTGGTACTGTGAAAATGAATTATATGACTATCATCAGGTCAATGGGCATAATCTATGAAGATGTGTTCAAATCAAGCATTTAATTGAGAATATGTTGGAGAATGGGGAGATAACATTGGATAATGGTGCTTCCACTTCAAATCAAACCCTTGGGATTTATTAAAACCCATTTCCTTGACATAATAATTAGCAGTAGTAAAATAATCAACAATAATAATAGCCAGTGTAGTAGAAAAATCAATAGTATCAAAATCGAAGGCCAAACTAATAGAATCAACAAAATCAGTAGCAGAACCCATAAAAATAATGGACAAAACCAAGGTCATAATAGTAACAACCAAAAAACCTACCATGCAATTGCACATGACTACAATAGGGTTGTAGGTCATATTGTAGGGCGTAGCATTAATATCATTTCCATTAATCTTAGACCAAGTACTAATCATCCTAGACCATTGTTAAACAATAACATTCAACCAAATTACATGAATAATCCTTCTTTGACCTGAGAATGCATATAAGCAAACCAACATATGAGGACTCCCCCTTTTGGACCTTACATCAAAAACTCATCCTTGCCACATGACCATATGCGAGTGCACTGGAAACTAAGACTTGTCATGTCTGGTCCCACACCATTCCCAACATTGGTTAGTAATAATGGTCTAGTATTTAATCCTAATTCTGTAATCATAACTCAATAGTTGAAGATTACTATCCTAGACCCATAATCATCTATCACTTTTCCTATCATCTAACCAATCATTCAGCTTTAGAATAAACCATTCACTACTGACCAAGACAAGAAGTTTGATATTATGGAACAATTGTAGAAGACACTAGCACAAATTTTTATTTTAGATTTGTTACAAATATCAATAATCCACAAGAACATCTTGAATGAGTTTTGACCCATCCACTATTGCTAGTGACATATCCCCTGATCAATTTCAAGCTTTGGTTGGACACCTAGCTCCAGCCCAACAAGCCACATTCAACCAAAGTTATATGCCTTCCCTTGGCCCACTCCATAATAAGCCATTATACATATAAGTTTATATTAGATGGCATAAATTGAAATTTATTCTTATAGACAATATATCTAGCCTCAACATAGTGTCTCTAAAGCTCATCAAGCTTCTTGGGTACATAATGGTAGATCTTCAACCAGAAACAATATCCATTAAAGCCTATGATAATTAAGAAAGAGAATCACAAAGCACCATTAATTTGTCAATTATCATTGGGCCTTTAACCCATGATACACTTTTCCATGTGCTTGATCTTGAGTTATCATATAATATGCTTCTAGGAAAGCCTTGGTTAGATGATATTCATCCAGTCCCATCAACACTGCACCAATGTGTCAAGTTTTCCCACTCTGGGATGGAAGTGAATATTCTATGAGATTTACACCCATATGAACACTGGAAGCATCTTGAGGTTGAATTTCAAAGCTATAATTATTAGTACGACATGAATCCAAGTTCCAATCAGGATAAAGGAAAGGTTATACTTATTGATCCTTCACCAAATAATTGCATATATCCTAATACCTTAAATTCCATTTCCCACATGCCACTTCCAGAAGCTTCTAATCATTTCACCATTTTAGATAATAGATTAGGAGAGTATGTGACCCATGATACATTTCATTTTTATAATCTTCCTCTGAATCCAAAAACCTTTGGGCAACCTAAAGTCACCCCACATATGCATCGGCAACAAAAGAACAAAGAGAAGGGACCTGTCACATTTGTACAAACATTTGGCCTAGAACCTAACCCTCTTGAAGGGGATGAATCATGGTTATAAAATGACAACCAAGTTGATTGTTATAAAAATGCAAAGTATCCTATTCCCAATAGGATCATGGAGTGTCATAATTATGAAGGAAGAGGCCTTGAACCAAATCAACACAGAACCATTGAGCCCATTTCCATGAATAAGTATGAAAGACCTTACGAAATTGGATTTAAACCACCTAGGGGTGACCCTACATATCTTATTAAAACTCCATCACCAATGACTAATGATGATGATTCCAACATTGAAGTAGAGTCTGATCATTGCCTCACCTTTGATGACCTAGCTAAAACCAATCTATTTGATAAAAATGCCATTTGTACCCTTACCCTAGCCATTCATCATAACCTATTACCATTATATTATCCCCAACTAATAGATTAGGACCAACAAGAATCTAGTCTACCAATTGATGAGTTCTAAAATGATGAGGCATTTTATGACTTTTTAGGCCTTAGAGACAACATTCCATTGGGAGATCACAAATCAGGATTCTCAATCACATTGGATCCTAAAACTTATTTTGGAGAGCGAGTGAACACCCTTAGCCAAAAACAAATAAGTAAAACATTGAGGTCCCAAAGTGAAAACCTCTTTGAGGTGATTTTTGACCAGGGAAAAAGTAAAGATAAAGGCTAGTCTAGTGGTGAAAACCTATTTCAGGCACCATTAGATGGGGCTATTCATTCTTCTTTAAATTTAGACTAGGAGACCACCAATGATGAGCTTGCCTATAGATCTGAGTTTAGCTTTGAGCAACAACAAGTATTTGATCAAATTATTTGATAATTTCAAAAAAAAAAATCACATGGCCAAATATCCCATTAGGGGAATTAGATTCATCATGCTTAGAAGAATTTGAAGAGCAAGTCCTAATAAAGGACCCTGACATAATTCAATAGTTCAAGTCATTGCCTACTATCCTAGAAGATGGTTCAACCCTTCTAGTTGAAGATACAATAGAGGTAAATATCGAGAATCCATACCTAAAATGGATAAAATTAGGATCATCCCCACTAAGGAGGAACATGACATCTTTACAGCTCTATTAAATGAATTTATAGATATCTTTACATGAGCCTATTTTGACATGCCGAGTTTAGACCCCACCTTGGTTCTACACCACCTTATGGTTAATCATGATGCCAAATCAATAAAATAAAATATACATAGGATGCATCCTCACATTGTTGTATTGGTAAAGAAAGATTTGAAAAAAATCTAAGAAGCAGGATGTATCTGATCCATTGACTACTCAGAATGGATCTCTAATTTGGTACTTGTTAGTAAAAAGCCTGAAGGGATCAAAATTTGCACTAATTTTCAAAACATAACCAAAGCTTATCATAAAGATGATTTTTCCTTACCTAGTATCAACATGATCATTGACTCTATAGTTGGTTATAAAATGCTTTCACTCATGGATGGCTTTTCAGGATATAACCAGATAAAAATAGCACCAAAAAACCAACATAAAATAGTGTTCACCACTCCATGGGGAATATTTTGTTATTAGGTAATGCCATTTGGCCTTAAGAATGTTGGAGCTACATATCAAAGGGCCATGACTATCATATTTCATGATATGATTCATGACATTGTTGAAGATTATGTTGATGACATATTAGGAAAATTTAAAACCAAGGCCGACCATTTAGTAGTGCTGCTAAGATATTTGAAAGATTAAGAGAATACAAAGTTAGACTCAATCCAAAGAAATGTGTGTTTAGTGTAAATTTAGGTAAATTAATTGGATTCATCATGTCTTGTAGAGATATTGAAGTCAATCCACCTAAATTACATGATATAATTGAGATGCCACCACCAACCAATTTAAAACAACTCCATAGTTTATAGGGTAAGATCCAGTCAATCTGATGCTGCAAATCTTAGTTGTAAAAAAGTGCCATCTATTTACACACCTTTTGAAGAAGGGAGTTGTATTTCACTAGGATGATCACTATCAAATAGCTTTTCAACAAATCAAAGACTACCTTGTTAATCCACCTATTCTATTACCTCCTATGCTAGGAAATCCATTCTTGTTATACCTATCAGCTACCGACCATGCTCTAGGGGCACTCTTGGCTCAACATCATGAAAATAGAAAAGAGCATGTTGTATACTACCTAAGCCATACCTTGGTTACATATGAACATAACTATGCCCCTATTGAAAAAGCTTGTGTAGCCATGGTCTTTGTAACTCAGAAACTACATCATTACATGTTGAATAATAAGACCATGGTCATTTCAAAATTAGATCCGCTCAAGTATCTACTATCTAAAATATATTTTCAAGGTAGAATGGCTAAATGGATCATGCTTCTAAGTGAGTTTGACATAGATTATGTCAATTAGAAGGTAATCAAGGGACAATTTATTATAGATCAACTTATTGAAGCACCTCTCACAAACACACAACCACTCACATTTCAATTTCCTGATGAATCCATAATGACCATCATTGACACACCCCTTGAGGAGCAACCTTGGAAGTTGTATTTTGATGGTTCATTTATTTCACATGGATCAGGGGTAGGCCTATTATTTATTACACCACAGGGGGATCTAATCCCTAAATCATTTATAATCACCTTTCCTTGTACAAACAACATGGTCAAGTATGAAGCACTTATTTTAGGAATTTGACAAGCCATGCATTAGAACATATCTCATCTCTAATTTTATAGTGATTCTCAGTTAATCATTAATCAGGTCACAGATCATTTTCAGACTAAAGATGATAAGTTGGTTTTATATAAAGCCATGGTTGACACTCTTAAGCAAAAAATTACCAATATTTAGTTTGAGCACATACCAAGGGCTAGTAATAAAACTACAGATGCCATGGCTACTATTGGATCTCTGATTTGAAAAATAGATAAAGTTAGAGAGTATTAGTTCCTCATCAAGAATTTATTAGCACCAACTCATGAACCTTCAATCATTGCCATGATTTGTGATATTGTTAATCCTAATTCTATTTGGTACTCAAAGCTTTACAACTACCTTCATGACCAAGTTCTACCACCTAACCTATCTCAAAAACAAACCAAATCCTTCATTCATCATTCTACTCATTATACTCTACTTGGATCCACCCTTTACCATCATAGTTTTGATGGAACTCCAATTCATTATTTAACTTCAACAGAGTCTACACTAGCATTAAGAGAAGTTCACAAAGGAGTATGTGGATCTCATTCTAGTAGGGAAGTCCTACCTAAAAATCTCTTGCATACTAGTTATTATTGGCCCATAATATATGTAGATGTCATTGAATATGTAAAAAAGTGTGAGAAATGTCAATGGCATGCTAATTTGATTCATGCCCTAGCAAAAACTCTAAAACCAATGTTGACACCATGGCCATTTTTTACATGGGGACTTGACCTCATTGGAAACATCAACCCCACTTCATCTGATGTCCATAAATATATCCTTACCACCACTGAATATTTCACTAAGTGGGTTGAAGCTATACCCCTCACTTACATGACTAGAAAGCAAATTTCCAAATTCATTTTCAACCATCTCATTTGCTGCTATGGTATCCCCTTTGACATTATATCTGATAATAGATGATCATTCAAGAATAAGGTTGTAGATCAATGATGTACTGAATACAACGTCACACAACATATTACCCTCAAGGTAATGGCCAGGTTGAGGCATCCAACAAAACCATTATCAATATTCTCAAAAATATTGTCAATGATGTTGGTCATGATTGGCACTTATAGATATTCCCTACCCTTTGGGCATACCATACCAATCATCATACCCCCACAAGAGCCACTCCATACTCACTTGTTTATAGTACTGAATCCATCCTTCCCATTGAATTTGAATTGTCTTCATTGTGCATCTCTTTCAAGCATGTCCTAGATGATCATGACTATCAAGTAGCTCACATGTAAGAGCTAGACCTACTTGATGAGAAATGCACGGTTGTGCTCAAAAATCTTCAAGCATATCAGAACCAACTCAAAGGCCACTATAATCGACATATTAAGTATAGAATATTTGAACTTGGTGATCTTGTTTTTAAAGAAAACCAAAATAATAACATGGCTGAGAAGAAGTATAAAGGAAAATTTAAACCAAACTAGATAGGGCCTTTCATCATCATTATAGATTATAGATCAAGAGCATACAAGCTCACCACACCAAATAGAAATGAACTTCTAGAGATGATGAATATTACTCATCTCAAGCAGTACTATGTTTGAATGGTAAGGTGTATTATTTGTAAGCACCATTTTAGCTATGTCATTTTATCACTATTCTTCTTTGTATAAATACCATCATTATCTATCCTCTTCATCTTATCCACTTTCTACTTTCGACCTATCAACCCAGTGTGTTCTAAATCCTAGCATGTTTGACCTTGGTTTTTTTCCATTCATCACACATTTTCAACATCAAGGTATCTGATTAGTTTCATTAGTTGGTTCAAGTAATTTAGATATAGATTTTATTTTGGGACAATGTGATAGAAGTTTTGGTAGTTGCATCCTTCATTTGTTATGCCTTTCTTACCACCAATCTTGATAATAATTATAACTGCCTTTGGGAAAATTAGTGTCATTGATCTATGTCATTGTGTCCTAGTTATAACCATATATGGTCAAACTAGGGGCAACATTAAGCCTTGACATACCAACTTCTCACTTCCTATGTCGTACTGTGCCTTTTTACCAACTGTGCCTATTTTGTTTGAATTGACTACTACACTAGTCAAATTCCTCCACTTTAAGGGTGAAACTATAGTAACTTGAGGTCCTACTCTTGGACTATGTAGGTAGCACTTGATACTTATTGAGGTTAGCTTAGTCACCCTTCCTACCACACTCTCATCATTTTATGAGTAACCTAAGTGTGAATGTTCTCACCATTTTGTGAGTAACCTAAGTATAAATGTTCTCATCATTTTTTGAGCAACTCAAGTATGAATGCTCTCACCATTTTATGAGTAACCTTAGTTTAAACACTCTCACCATTTTGTGAGCTTAAACCATTTAGTGTCTCATCATTATTGATCAAGTTGAGATACATCAAAAAATTCCAAAAATATTTGTAAAATTGTTAGAAAAGAACAAAAACATTGACCACTTCTTTGCCTTAAGGATTTTAGGAACCCTTACTAAGTTATAATAAAAACACTTGTCATTTAGTTTACTTATATTTTTTGGCCTTTTTTCTCATGCACTTTCCATTTTTCAAGACCATTCCTATTCTTCTATTACATCCATTCTATTTGTTTTCATTAGTTAGCACATTCTTCCCATTCCTTGGGAGAACTATAATTGGCCTCAAGTTTTTTATTGGATATTACATCCATAAAACTATGTAGGCAATGCCCACTTGCCTAGTGCATATGGAGACAACTCGGCCATCCCCTTCCTTTTCTTATATTCCCCCATTTTATTCATTTGTTAAGTTGTCACTTATTTTCTAGGGGCAATGTTCACATGGTTTCTATTGCATTGTTTGTTTGTTTATTTTTGCTTATTTTTATTTGTTTATCTACTTGTTTATTTGATTTTAGCACAGTTGCCTTGATTCAATTTATGTGTGTTCATTGGGTGATTCTTGACCCACACTTACACTTGAATCCATCCATATTCATATGTTTACATTGTCATCATGGTTTGTATTATTGGTGCATTGTTTTCTATTGAGTATTGAATTATGGGAGTCAGTCTTTAAGCATATTTCAGCCAAGTCCTTATGATATTATACCATGATGCCTACCGACACATAATAAAACAAACTTAAGCTTCAAAAATTTTATTCATCAATGGTGGCATCTCTTCATCACTAACATCCCGATTCAATCCCAGTCATATCCCAAACAGGGTAATTAAGCATGAAAAATTTTCAACCTTTATTAGTTTGGAAGAGCATCTCCCTATTAGTAGGTTATTTCAATTCATCATTACCCTCTATGTTAAGTTATCATCATCCTTGACCAAGTTTATCATGTTTTCCATAATCAGGGTCTAATGATTATATCCACCTATGGGCAATCATTACACACCGTCCCACCTGCATTTCTCAATGATTATAATCACCTATGGGCAAATCATTGTATTCTCACCACTTTAATTTTTATGCCTATATAGGGGCATGTTTTTATCTTGTTTGTTTTTCCTAATTGGGGTAGCTCCATCTTCTCAATGATTATAACCACCTTTGGGAAAATCATTATGTTATCATACCATGTTGTCACTATTGGGGTACAATGTTTATAACTACTTTTGGGCAAACCATTGTGCACCATCTCACTTGCATTCTCAATGATTTTGACTAATTTTTTAATATCATTACATTTTCACCCCATCATCTTTCCTTTCTTTGGTCCCCTCATTTTGTTTCTTTCTTTTTGAGGGACTATTTGCCAACTGTTCCCTCGAGGGGGCATCATACAATTAGTTTATCATCATTACAGTTGTAGGCATATAAGACCTTTTCATTCTTTGAGAATACGTTACTGTGTTTATATCTTGCAATGCCTTCCCAAATAGGAGTGAATTGTAGACACTTAAAACTGGCCACTGATAACCTCCAATCAAGGTTTTGGCCAATTTCTATCCAAAATGCATAATTTAGCCTAAAAACACTAAAACATGATAAATGATGTGAAACTGATATATTCAAGTGCTGATTTTGGCTAGGGTATACCTAAATGGGGCAATGTAATTTATGGGTTAGCTAACTTTGGTCAGATCATTTTGAATCAAAATGCCAATTTTGCACCTAGGTGCTCTAGATTGCTCTTTCTTATCAAATCTCTTGCACAAGATGCATGCCTTTATTATTTATTGTAAGTAACATCCTAAATGGGATAACATATCCAATGCATCTGACATTACCTTCCAATTCTAATCCAGTCAAATTTTGGACCAATAACAAGGCATTTTGATCTATTTGGGTAATTTGTGCATAAAGTGCTTAATCATGCTTAAGAGCTAATTAACCCAAATCAAGGCATAATTTATAATTCCATGGAAACTTTTTGAATACTTATTTTTGAAAATGGATATTGAATATCTACATCATTAGATGACCTCATTTCTTGGGAAGACATCCCTACGCCATAAATGACACAAATATCAGGATTCATACCCTCCATACCTCATCAATACCTTCCATGATGCCCTCCATGCCTCTTAATTACCCCTTTTTCTAATTTCATGATGAGGATAATTATAAAATTAATTCCAAAAATTGAATTAATCCTCAACCACACATCTTGATCTTAGGATGGATGGTTTAGGTTGATTTTAGACATTCTCAAAAATCTATAAATAGAGAGGCTATGAACATCATTTCTAAGACTTGAGAATGCAAAGTTATAATGTAGGATTAGTTCTAAAAGCTTCATGAAACTAGTGTTAGCATGCCAAATTGATTTTAAGCCAAGCCAAGCCACAAGTCAAAGGTGCCAAGGACAGATGGAGGTAGTCAAGCTTCCATTGCCAAGGACTTCATGACCACAAAACCAAGCAAGCCACTACTACAAAGGCATTTGGAGCATCCAAGGAAGGTGAAGGAATTCTTGTGTTTTATTCCTTACTTTTTAGTTGTGTTTATCTTTTTTTTTTAACTAAGCTCTCCCTAGTGTCTAGGCCTATATATGTTATTCTATTAGTGTGTTTCTTTCATTTTTTTTCATTTTGGAACTAACACTATACTAACCATCCTCTCTTGAGTCAAATTTATAGATCCACAAAAAATAGTAGAGGGGGTATTTTCAGATCAAGGGATAAGGGATAGGATAATTATCAAGGGATGCTTGAAAATTAAGAGATGAGGCATCATCACTATATAGAAAAAGGAGAGATCTAATTGGGTCAATAGGATAGGGGGAATTTTCACCTATATAGAGAAAGGAGTGACTGGGGATGATTAGGAAAAATGCTTGAAGGTGGATTCTTAAATAATTTGTGGGTTTTTCAATCAATGGGTCCATCAATATGCATAAATGACTGCCCTATATCATGTAACCTATAGCATACCAATACTCATGATACGGTCACTCATATATGACATATATTACGTAACTATTACTATATGTATGTATTTAGTTACTCATACATAACATCTACCTATATTCATGTTATGATAACTTATACCATACATGAATGTAGTTAGTCACCCTAGTACACTCTATTTAGAATAGAATAAATATAAACATCATTCAAAAGTCATAGTAAAAATATACCATTCATTTTAAAACAATTTTTAGATAGATGGGTAAATCCATGCATGCTTCAATTCCAATCTCACACATTATTCCAAAGTAATATAGAATAAAGTCATCTTCTATCATTCCAAATTCACATAGGACACTACCACTACCACAACCACTACTAATATTATTTAGAGTGGAGAGGAGTGATTTCATACCCCATTTTATTAGGTTCATATCAAAATCCCTCATGTCACTATCTCCCTCTCCCCAAACCATATAGAGAGAAGGGTCAAACACATAAATCATCATTCCCCATCATCATTCATCATTGTAATCACTCCCTCATCATTCATCATTATCCTTAATCCCTCTCTCATCGACCTTCATCATCCCTCATTATCCTTAAAGACATTTTCATTGGTCCTCATCATCGCTCATTGTTCTTCATCATCCCTAATCACTCCCTCAACATCCCTCAACATCCCTAATCACTCCCTCATGTACCCTCATCATTCCTAATCATCCCTAGTCACTCACACATCATATTTAATCATCCTAAATCACTCCTTCAATGTTCTTCATTATCCCTAATCACACCCTCATTGACTCTCATTATACATAATCATCCCTAATCACTCTCTCATCATCCTAATTTCCCCTCATCATACTTAATCACCCATAATCAATCCCTCATCTTCCTAAATTTCCCTTTGTCATCCCTAATCACTCCATCATCAACCATTATCATCCCTCATCATCCATAATCACTCCTTCATTGACCCTCATCATCTTTTATCATCCCTAGTCACTCCCTCATTGACCCTCATTATCTCTCATTATCCCTAACCGCTCCCTCATTGGCCATCATCATCCCTTATTATCTCTAATTACTCCCTCATCAACTCTCATCATCTATAATCATCCTTAATACTCCCTCATCTTCCCTGATCATCCCTCATTATACCTAATCATCCCTAATCACCCCTCATCAATATTTATTATCCCTAATCATACCCTCATCATCTCTAATCATCCCTTATCATTCCTAGCCACACTCTCATCATCCCTCATTATCCCTCATCATCTCGAATAAATCCCTTATCATCCCTCATTATCCCTCATCCTCCCTCATCATCCCTCATTATCCCTAGTCACTTTTTCATCATCACTTGTCATCTCTCATCATCCCTAATCACTCCCTCATTAGCCATCATCATCCCTAATCATTCATTAATCAACCCTCATCATTTTTCATCATCCCTAGTCACTCTATCATCTTTCACTATTCCTCATCATCCCTAATCACTCCCTTATTATGCCTCATCATCCCTAATCACTCTTATTCATCCATCCCCATCACTCATTATCCTTAATCATTCCCTCATTGGACCTCATCATCCCTAATAATTCCCTCATCATCCTTAATTATTCCCTCATCTAGTAAGGTGTGTTCTAATCTAGTAGCCAATATAAATTTGTTTCAGAGTGAATGGTATCTTTTTCAAATGAATCTTAAATGGTGTTTCAATTCCTTTTATTTTGATTAGAGTGTATTGGGTGATTATCCTCATTCATGTCCATTATATTAGTTAGGGCCTTGATGGATTACTCTAGGGAGATTATCATATAATTTCTATGGTGGAAATAATATAATATCCTCTTTATATTTGCATGTTGTAAATTCCTTTTGAATGATGAGGGATGATGACAAATGATGACAGATCAAAAATTGCCTCTTTGCTCTTACTTCATATACTCTAGTTTGGAAAATGAGTTATAAAAAAGGAAACTATGTTTCCTCCTCAGTGAAAAAAATGATGTTGGTATGCTCTTTCAATGTTGGGATGTACGCATGGCTTTAAAAATGATTTAATTTGATGATAACTATATTCCTCATCAATGTTAAATCAATATGATGTTAGTAACTAAAAAATAGGTTGAATTATGAGCTTGATTTTTATTTTAAGCCCAAGTTTTATTGCCAACATGAGTTACATTTCCAACCTAAGTTGCATAATGAGTCTAAATTACATTATGAGCCTAAGTTGCATGTATAGCCTAAGTATTATTACAATATTAAGTTGCATTTGGAGCCTGAGTTTTATTAGGAGATTGAGTTGCATTGGGAGCTCAAGTTTTATTGTTAGCTCAAGTTACATTGTGAGCCCAAGTTGTATTATGTTCTTGAGTTGCATTTCTAGTTTGATTTGCATTATGAGCTTGAGTTGAATTATAGGCCTAAGTCATATTAGGAGCCTAAATTGAAATTCTAATGTTTTTTTTTTTTTAAATGAGTGTGATTATCATGGTATCCTTATGATATTCATGACAAGGATTTTAAATTATAACTACTATGGGGGGAGGGTTCTTTGAATGCATATATAGGAAAACAAGTTAAAATAAATGAAAATTTGTTATTCCCCCTTGATTCAAAATTAATGTTAGAACACTTTGTATGCTTAGATTTGTCTCCTCTTATACTATGATGGTTTACTTTATAATTTTTTCTCTAAAACTTGAATTTTGGTCCACCTAGGCCAAGTGTGAATATTTTGGATGTTTTTTAATCAGATCACACGTCTCCTAGTGGTTTCTAAGTATAAGTATGACTTATGTGTACATGAAAATAATGGTATATCTATGGTTTAGGGTTTAATTTTTAGGGTTAGGGTTTAGGGTTTAGTGATTAGGGATGATGATGAATGGTGACAAATGATGATAGAGTGACTAGGTATGATGAAGAATAATGAGGGATTAATTAGGGATGATGAGGTACATTGAGGGAGTGATTAGGGATGATGAGGGATGATGAAGGGAGTGATTAGGGATGATAAGGGATAATGAGGTACAATGAGGGAGTGATTAGGGATAATTAGGAATGATGGGTTTTAGGGTTTAGCATTTTAGGGTTTGGGTTTTAAGGTTTTAGGGTTTAAGGTTTTAAATTTTATGGTTTAGGTTTTAAATTGTATTTCTTAGGTTATATTTTATAAGGGTTTAGGTTTAAATGTTTTAATGCTTAAGTTTTAGGAGTTGAGGTTTTAGGGTTAAGGGTTTAGGGGTTTAAGGTTTGGATTTTGTTGTTCAAGTTTTTGATGTTTTTAGATTTGGGTTTGGATTTTGGATTTTAGGGGTTTATAAGTTTATGGTTCATGTTATAATATAATTTCATCCCATTTTTGGTATTTTACCTTCCTTTTCCTCACCCTTTTTATGGTGTCACTTTTTTTGTCAAAAAGGGTGCTCATTATTGGCAATTATGTGATAACAAGGATTTATTTGTCCTTATACCTATATTGAGACTCTTTTACCCATTAGGGAACCATAATATCCCATATTTTGACTTGTTTAATGGCATATTCATAGGTATAATGTGGAGTGATACTTGGGGGTAGCATTAAGGCACTTATTTAGATAGGAAAGTGGAGAGGGTGCTAAGTAGAACTTTTAATGTTTTCATCATTCCTTTATGGTGTGGTTTCCACCATGTATGTTGTGTATCATAAAGTTCTTAAAATGGTCATAGTGTAGGACTTAATGGTAGTGGGTTGTGTCAATGACATTTATAGTTGAGGGGATGGTCTTAAAAGGGAAGGTGGCCTTGAAAAGGATGGTCAAATAGTTCATGTTTAGAGGTTAAAACTTTTGTACCCTATGTTTCAAGTGTAAAGGAGGAACTTAAAATCATGAGACTAGTGACCTGAATAAAATTATTAATGTTTTATTTATTAAGTATTACCACTCTTGAGTCTACATCAAATTTTGGTGCCTTATCCTTTTTCTTGTCCTCTTATTCCAATAGTTGTATGCTTATAGATTCAACCTATTTTAGTTCCATTTATTTTGACTCTTCCACTTTAATTGTATCAACTTGAGCCTTTTGCTCTAGCTCTTATTATAATTCTCTCAAGATTTTAGTACTTATAAATTCTTTTCCTTCTTCCTCATATTCCTCAAAAAGAGGACCCCTTTAGTAAATAGACCAGCTTTAGTTCCTTTTTTTTACATCCTTGGGAGAGGCTGGAGGGGTCCTAGGCTTTCTTTGATAAATAGGGGGTGTTTTGAGAAGAGGGGAGTTAGTTTCCCTAAGGTGGGTGGAATATAAGGTGAATAGGAAACAATAGTTATATGATAGTTAATTAACCCTAAACCTTGAAAAACACTTAATCCATAACTCTAAACCCTTAAACTTTAAACCCTAAAAAAACTAAACCCTAAGTTATTTAAACTCAAAAAACATAAAAATATAAAACCTTACAACCATAAATCCTTAAACCTAAACCCTAATATCTAAACCCCAATAACTATAAACCAAATAGCCTAACCCCATACCCTAACTCCATACCCTAAACCCCAAACCCCATAACCCTAAAACCTTACACTCAAAAACCCTAAAACCCTTAAATGATAAAACCATAAAACCCTAAACCCTAAAAACACAAACCCAAAAACACAAACCTTAAAACATAGAACCATAAACCCCTAAACCTAAACACTTCAAACCTTTTAATTTCTAAATCTTAAACCCTAGACCAATCTAAAATCTAAACCCTTAAACCCATAAACCATAAATGTTAACCATAAACCCTAAACTATAAACCATAAAACCCTAAAAACTAAACTCTAAACCTCTAAACCTTAATCCATAAACCCAAAACCCTAACACCTACCCTAAATGCCTAAACTATAAAACCATAAACCATAAAACTATAAACACTAAAAATCATACCCCTAACCCATTAACCCTTATACCCTTACCATAAAACCCTAAAATCCTTAACCCTTAAAATAAAAACCCTTAAAAATAAAACCCTAATCCAAAAAACTATAAAAAAAACTCTAATCATAAAACCCTAAAATCTTAAAACCTGAGCACTAAAATATAAACCCTAAACCCAAAAAATTTAAATACCCTAAACCCAAAAGCCTAATTTTCACAATGATAAAATTTATTTGACATAATATTTGAACCTTATTTGATTGAGTAAAATTTTGGGTAGTGAGGGTCAATGAGTGAGTGATCAGGGACAAGTAGGGATGAGTATTAGGGTGGTGAATGATGATGAGAGAGTGACTATGGGTGATAAGGGAGTCATTAGGGATGATGAGGGAAAATTATGGAAATTTTAAGGATGAGGAGGGATGAAGAAGGAATGATTATATATGATGAGGGATAATGAGTGATGATGGAGTGATAAGGGATGATTAGTGATAATTAAGGATGATGGAGTGACTAAAGATAATGATAAATGATGAGGGAGTGATTATGGATTATGAGTAATAATGAGGGAGTTATTATGGATAAATAATAATGATAAGGGAGTGATTAGGGATGATTAAGGATGATGAGGGATGATAATAGAGTGACTAGGGAAAATAAGGGAATGATTAGGGATGATGAGATATGATTAGGGCTGATTAGGGAGATTTTATGGATGATGAGGTACATCGAGGCATGATGATGGTGTGATTAGGGATGATGAGGGATGATGAGGGAGTGATTAAGGATGATGAGAGATGATGAAGGTTGATGGAGTGATTAGGCATGATGAGTGATAATGAAGGATAATGAATAAGTGATTAGGGATGATGAGGATCAATGAGGGTATGATTAGGGATAATAAGGGCCAATGTTAGAGTGATTAGGGATGATGATGGGGTGACTAAGGATGATTAGGGATGACAAGAGTTTATGAGGTAGTGATTAAGAATAATAAAGGATGGTGAGGGATGATGAGGGAGTGATGAGGGATGATGAGGGATAATGAGGTCTAATGAGGGAGTGATTAGGAATGATAAGGGATGATGAAGGATGATGAGGGAGTGACTAGGGATGATAAGGTGTTATGAAGTCTAATGAGGGAGTGATTATGTATGATTAGGGATAATGAGGGATAATGAGGTAGTGATGAGTGATAATAATGGATAATGAGGTTTGATGAGGGAGTAATTAGGGATCAATGAAGGGATTGATGAAAGGATTGATGGAGTGATTAAGGATGATGAGGGTAAATAAGGGATGATGAGGTAGTGATTAGGGATGATGAAGGTTAATAAGGGTATGATTAGGGATAATAAGGTTTGTTGAGGGAGTGATTAGTATTAGTAGGGATGATGAGGGTTGATGAGGGAGTGTTTGGATTAAATCAGTTAGGTCATGCATGTGTGAGATTATAGTTGAATCATGTATGGATTAACCAATCTATTTGACATTTATTTTGGAGTGAATGGTATATTTTTAAGATGAATCTTGAATGGTGCTTTGATTACTTATATTTCAAAATAAGTGTACTATAGTGATTATTTACATTCATGTCTGGTATGATTAACCATATCATGACTACAAGTAGATGTATTATATGAGTGACCACATACCTACATATAGTACTAAGTATGCAGTAGATGTCATGCATGAGTGATAATATCATGACTATAGGTAGATTTCATATATGAGTGACCACATACCTATATGTAGTACTAGGTATGTAGTAAATGTCATGTATGAGTGATCATATCATGACTACATGTATGTTATAGGATGCATGCTACAATCCATTCATTTAAGAACATAGATAGACCCATTAATTGAAAATCCCATAAAATATTTAAGAATTTGACCCAAATATGCATTCAATCCTTTTTTATCATCCCTTAAATTATTTAAGAATTTGACCCAAATATGCATTCAATCCTTTTTTATCATCCCTAGTCACTCTTTTATCTATGTAGGTTGTAATTCCCCATCTTATTTCAATAAATGGATTGATCAATGCCACCTCTCCTTTCTCTATATAGGTGATAATGCCTGATATTCCCTTAACCTTTGACATGTCTAGGGATATGTGTGGTCAACTTCTGGCTTACATACCTCTTTTATATTCTCATTACATTTCTCTATGTTCTTAGTTAGGTCAGCCTATGGACTAACCATGGCTAAGTAGACTATATATAGGAGGTAGTGGTTACTCTTTGATCATCATATTAAGTATTCTACTCTTATTGAATTTTTGTGTAGGTTTCCCCCTTAAAGTGGCTTTGGTATATTATCCAATATTCTACTCTATTGTTAATTATTATTGCGTGATCTCTCATATTTGCTTCTTTTATGTGATATATAATCATTTTGTGTGAACATATAAGTAATTTCATTAAAATTGGTAACAAAGCTTTGATTTGGAAAGTTTCTTGTGGTGTATTTTTTGGATCTGGAGAGACACAACTTCTACGAGTGGAAGGAGTGAAAAAACATAACTTATAATTTGGGAAGAATTAATTTTTTCTATCAGGGTAATATTGTTCAAAACAATTTTTTGAAATTTTTTTTTTAAAAAGTCTAGAAAAGAAATCCCCTTACACATTTGTATTCATTGGATTCATCTCGATGAGATGATTGTAATGGTATATTCTGTTGGTACACTTTTTTTGTGCCAAAAATTTTTACCCTAGTGTGCAAAGGCAGTCATTGGATTCATCTTGGTGAGGCAATCATAATGGTACAATTTCTTTGTACACTTTTTTGGGGGTGAAAACCCTCCTAGAATTTGTATATGACAAGTCATACTCAAGGAATAAAATGGGGGTAAGAAACTCCTAAGACATCTTTTACTAACAACATAGAGTTTAGAACTTCAAATCCGTTGATTTCTCAACTTTAGGCTGACATAAAGGGCTTGGTGTGGCATGATGACTTTGTTTTAGTTCAAAATAATGTTTCAAGGATGCATGAAGAGATTAATGGGATTCATGCTCAATTACATCAAATCACTACATAATTAACTACCCTTTCACCTCAGTTATAGCCTAATAACCCTCCACTTCATCATTTGGGTCCTCCTCCTCTCAACACTAATAACTCCAATTCTAGTGTGAAACTGATGTTGCTAAAAATGAACATGTGTAAGTTTGATGGTAAGGATCCTCTCACTTGGATTACCCAAATTGAAAATTTATTTGATTTTTATCAAAATCTTAGTTCAAATAAGGTGATAGTGGCATCTTTGTATATGGAACCTAAGCAGTTCATTTGGTATCATTGGTTGTTTGATCAAAAGAAAAATAATGGTGCTCTTATTAAAAGGTCTATTTTCAATAATGAGTTGTTAGCTCATTATCAAAATAATGTCTCTGAGAACTACTTCATCCAGTTAGCCAAATTGTGGCAAACATGAACTATGAAGGATTATATTCATCAATTTTAGAATCTATCCTTGCAGGTGGAAGACATCACTGAGGAAAATTTGACTAATCATTTTTTGGGTGGCCTCAAGGACATCATTTAATTGGAGGTTTAGATGTTTAACCCAACATATGTATTAGAATTTATCCCATGGGCACACATGGTAGAATAAAAAGAGATGGTCAAATGGAAAACTTTCACTACTAGTCATGATCACACCTTTCTAGCACCATCATTTCCTCAACCCACTAGATTGACACCTTGATAAATTGAGGGGAAGTGATCCAAAGGCTTATTTTATGGTTGTGATAGAAAATGGATCAAATATCATCATTGTGTTGAAAATAATTTGTTTTACATCAAAGATGCCAATGAGGAGGAGGAGGAGGAGGTAATTAGCGAGGATGAATAAGGTCTTGAGGAGGAATTTGAAGACTCTTAGCCTACTATTTCCTATCATGCCCTTTCAGGTATTAATACTCCCTAAAATATTAATATGGTGGGTTTCTTAAAGAAATAAAAGGTCACTATATTGATTGATTATAAGAGCACACACAACTTCATCAATAATAAGTTGGTTGCTCATTTGAACTATTTCATTTATCCTAGTTTAGAATTTTAGATCATGATTGCAAATGGTGATACTTTCAACTGTTTAGGAAAATGCCATATTAAGTTAGCCATGGGAGACAACTTATTAGATTTTCTTATGTTTTTTATTCCTATGGGGGGATCTAACATTGTTTTAGGAGTATAGTGGCTCACCACTTTGGGTACTATTGAGATAGATTTCCAAGAATTATTCATGTAATTTTAGTCTAAGGGAAGGACATTTGAGCTAAGGAGATTAAGGGTTAAATCTCCACAACTTTTTATCTCCCATCAAATGAAAAACATTTTCTGTAAGGGTGTTGAAGGATTTTTAGCTCACTTATTTTCCATGGAAGTTCAACCAACTCAACCATCTATGCCTCTTAATCTACAACAAGCGATTGATGCCCATTTGGTTATTTTTGGTGACATACCAAAAGGACTTTCAACTAGCCACATGCATGATCATGATATCAAACTTATTTGTGGTAGTACACCACCAACATCAAGCCATACAAGTATCCCTATGCCTAGAAAAGTGAAATTGAAAAGATGATATAGGATATGTTGGATGTAGGAATAATTTACCATAGCCAAAGTGAATATTCTTCATCAATTGTCATGGTGAGAAAGAAAGATGACACTTGGAGGATGTGCCCTAACTATAGATAACTCAACAAGTACACTGTGAAAGATAAGTTTCCTATTCCTTTCATTAATGATTTTCTAAATGAATTAAATGGTGCTCTTTATTTTACCAAGTTAGATCTATGTTTTGGGTATCATCAAATCCATTGTCGTGATGAAGACACCCAAAATAGATTTTAGGACTCATGAGGGCCATTATGATTTTTGGTTATGCCTTTTGGTCTAACAAATTGACCATCCACCTTTCAAAGTTTGATGAATTTTATTTTTAGGCCATTTTTAAGGAAATTTGTTTTGGTTTTTTTTATGATATCCTCATTTACAATAAAAATTGGGAAGACCATTTGCACCATGTGAAATAGGTACTCTCAATTCTAGAACAACATCAGTTGTATGCCAAACCTTCTAAATTTGCTTTTGGATCTTGTCAAGTTGAGTATTTGGGTCATTTGGTTTCACATAAAGGAGTGAAAGTGGATCCTAAAAAAATCTAAGTAATGGTGGACTAGCTGATTCCTAAGACACTCAATCAACTAAAGGGATTTTTGGGGCTAACTGGTTACTATCATAGGTTTGTCAAAAATTATGGTAACATTATAAACCCACTCAATTCTTTGTTGAATAAAAACTCTTTTCAATAGACTAATATAGATATCATGGCATTTGAACAATTTAAATTGGCTATGTGCACCACTCCAGTGTTGGCCATTCCTAATTTTTCCAAGATTTTTGTGGTTAAATGTGATGCATCTAGATATAGTATGGGTGTTTTACTCATGCAAGAAGGTAGGCCAATTTCATTTTAAAGTCATCAACTATAGATTAAAAATCAGCACAAGCCCATCTATGAGAAGGAAATGATGTCCATTTTGCATGCAATCAAACAATGGAAACCTTATTGGATGGGTCATCACTTTTAGGTAAAGATTGATCATGATAGTCTCAAATATTTTTTGAAACAATGGTTGTCATCTTAAAAACAATAGAAATGGGTAACTAAGATGTTAGGATGTGATTTTGAATAGTTTACAAAAAAAGGCAAGGATAATGTAGTGGATGCACTATCCAAGAAGGATGAATCAATTGAGGCATTGTTATGTGTTATGAGCATTCTATAGGTAGATTGGCTAAAAGAAGCATGATAAAAATGGGAAAATGATAGTGTTACCCATGATTTGATTCAAAGTCTTCAACAAGGTTTGGGTGGATTTGACAATTTCACATGGAAGGGTGATGCATTATGGTATAAAGATAGATTATACCTATGTAAGAGTTCTCTTCTTAAACACAAAATCCTTTAGGAACTTCATGAAACTTCAATTGGGGGTCATTCAAGATTTTTGAAAACCTATTATAGAATCAAGCAGGATTTTTTAAGGAAGGACTCAAGGTGGATGTCCAAAAATAGGTGGCTGAGTGTATGATATGTCAACAAAATAAAGGAGAAACCATCAAAACCCCAAGTCTTTTGCAGTATTTATCCATCCCTAGCCAATGTTGGGAAGAAGTGTCTATGGATTTCATTATAGGGTTACCAATATCTAATGGTCAAACTGTTATCATGGTTGTGGTGGATTGTCTCGATAAGTATGCCCATTTTTATTCTTTATCACAACCATTTGTTACTAGTACAGTATCTTCTACTTTTCTCAATATAATTTAGAAATTGCATGGTACCCTTAAGATCATTGTTAGTGACAGAGATCCCATTTTCACTAGTAATTTTTGGACTAAGTTATTTACATGTTTGGGCACCTAGTTGGCTCATAGTTCATCCTATCATCCTCAATCAGAGGGATAAACTAAGATAGTCAACACATGTTTAAAAGGATATCTTTGTTGTTTTGTTTTTGATAAATAGTATATCTGGGTTCATTAGTTGCCACTTGTTGAATGGTGGTATAATACTTATGTTCATAGTTCTTCTAAAATGTCTCCTTTTGTGGCACTATATGGATACCACCCTCCATCCATAATTTCAACCTTGAAGGTCCATCCTAAGGTTCATGTAATTGAAGAACATATTCAACATCAACAAAAGGTCCTTGCAAGTTTGCATAAAAATTTAGCCATGGCCCAGAATCACATGAAGCAACACGCAGATCAACACAAGAGTGAGAGGAATTTTGGTATTGGTAATTGGGTCTTTATTTATTTGTATCTATATAAGATGTACTTAAAGCAATATAAAAATGATAACAATCTATCCCTTAAGTATTATGGGCCTTATTAGATCTTGAAAAAAATTGGTAGTGTGGCCTACAAGTTAGAGTTTCCTTCCACCACTCACATCCATCCAATATTTCAAGTATCTAGCCTAAATAAAGTCATTGGACATAGATTTACTACTCAAATTGATTTACCAAAATTGGATGAGGAAGGAATATTTATTATTTATCTTAATAAAATCCTTCAAATGTGCACCAAGTAGCTATGGTCTAGAATGATTAAGGAGTACCTGATCAAATGGAAGAATCTGCCTTGTGAAGATGCCACTTTGGAGGATGAATCCTTTGTGCAATAATATCCAAATTTGACTCAACATTGAGGACAATGTTTTTTTGAAGGGGAGGATCATGTTATACCCTTAACCTTTGGTGTGCCTAGGGATATGTGTGGCTGACTTGTGGCTTACATACCTCTTTTATATTCTCATTACATTTCTTATTGTTCTTAGTTAGGTCAGCCTACAGAATAACCATTACTAATCAGATTATATATAGGAGGTAGTGGTTAGTCTTTGATCATTATATTAATTATTTTTCTCTTATTACATTATTGTGGAGGTTTCCCCCTTGAAGTGGCTTCGCTATATTATCTAGTATTCTACTCTGATGTTAATTATTACTATGTGATATCTCATATTTGCTTATTATGTGCAATATATAATCATTTTGTGCGAACATATAAGTAATTTCATTATAATTCCCCTCTATTGATTTTCTAGAATTCCTCCTCCTTTATCTCATGATCTAATAATTCCCCCTTTAGTGATTTTAAAGCATGATAATTCCCCCTCTCCTTTCAAGATATGTCTCAGGTATTCAACCAGGTATTGGGTATTCAATATATAGCTTGGGTAATATAGATACAAGCATGATTATAGATGGGTATTAAATATCGATATATGGCTCATGAATTCAATTGGATAGGGTATACTCAAGTAAGTAAGGCATAGTCAAGTAGGTAACCCAAGTAGGTAGGGCAATAATAATAGGTAGGTTAGGAAAACTCAAGGTCTAGGCATACTTAATTATGAGAAATCAAGTAGGGTATAGTCAAGATCAAGATATGACTTAGGTATTTAGGTATGACATACTCAAGATCAAGATATGGCTCAGGTATTCAATTAGGTAGGGCATACTCAAGTAGGTAAAGTAGGTATGTCATACTCAAATAAGTAAATTAGGTAGGGCATACTCAATAGTATATATCTAAATTACATATGTAACATGATTTGAAACTTTGTTTCTCATTATATCTATTAGGAAGTAGGCTTCCATTACCAACAACATAAGCTAAACAGGTATGACATAGCTATATAGGTAGGGTAAGAATATATGTAAGTTATATATCATGAGAAAGATTATATTGATAGTTAAGAATAAATTATAGAAAAATAAAGTAGGTAGGATAAGAATGAAGCTCTATATCAAGAATCAAGTTTACCTTACCTTATCAAGTAGGGCATAACTAAGTAGGTAGGGAAAGAACAAAGCTATCTATTGGGAAGAAAAATTCCCTTGATAGTTATGTCTTAATCTAGAAGGAATATATATATATATATATATATATATATATATATATTAGGAAGGCAAGCTTCCTTTGATAGCTATGCCTTACTTCCTTTCTATTTATCGGGAAGGAAAGCTTCCCTTGATATGCTAGTAGGTGAAGCAAATCTACATATTACAAATGCAATATCCCCTTGCCTTAATCATTTTTATAGATGAAGTAGGTAGGAAAAGCTCCATCCCATCATATTACATATATGTTAAACCTTGTTAGCATAATCCCTATCTATATCTCGACCAATTCATACCTAAGCCCCTATCTATATATATGGATCCTTATATTTATATTAACTAGTGACATCCATACTTTTAAATGGTAACTCCTACAAATCTAGAATTGATTTTATAAGATGCAAAGTGGACCTAATTTATTATATTTATTAAAATAAATTATCCTAAAAAAAAAATCACCACAAAAAATACTATGAATAAAAAGGCGTACACACTTTGTACTACATAGGGTGTATGCCCTTTAAAAAAAGGCATACCCCTTTCCCTTAAAATTTTTCAAATGTTTACATTTCCATCCAAATAAGATTTTCAAATGGTGTATGCCCTTTGCTCAAAATGGTGTGCATACTTTATGAAAAAGGGTGTATGCCATTTAGGCTCAGGACCAACCCGAATGAAGTTTTCAATAGTTTTTTTTTAAAATTAGAGCATATGCCCCTTACAAAAAAAAATTGTATATTTAATTTTGTCCAGTTTTTTGTCCCCCAACTTTGTGCATCCACCCTTTAGAGGCTTTTAACTTTTTTATTTTTTTGAACCTTCCAAAAACCATATCTTTTGATATGTGTGTCAAATCAACTTGATTTTTTTTTTTAAATATATAATTTTTCATGTTCTTTGAAATGGTGGATTCATGTCAATTCAATTTATATTATGGTTATACTTTAAGTATTTTTTTTAATTTTTTACTTGTAAATCAATTGTAAAATGCACTATTCATAAAGTGTGTCTTATTTTTGCTAGGGAATCATTTTTTGTGCATAATATTTTTTGAGTGGGTCCATTTCTACCTTGGACTTTATGCCAACTATTTTATTTGAGAAAATATTCCAAAAATATATGTAATTATAAGCATTTTGGGAAGTATTTTTATTAGTTTGTTTTAGTTTGAGATTCTTTCCAAGGTTTTTTACCTTGCTATTGTAATGGATTCATGCCAAGACCTCCACACCCTCATATAGGAAAATAATAACTTGAATTAAAAAAAATACATTCTCTTTTCTAATGTGCACTTTAAGAAGACATGGTTGAATTTTTGAAGAGAATAGAAAACTAAAAACATAAAACTCCCTATTGTTGCCAATTTTCACTCATTTCTATAAAAGATACCCTACTCCAATCATTGCAGGATATAGTTTCACATTTCCAACATTAGATTAACACTATAGACATATATTATATTGAGCCTAGTTTACTTTGTCATTGATTTTGATCCTATTTTAAAAAAATTATCTGAGGAACTTGTTGTAACCCCCACTTCAAATCCATCTATAATTTTTCTTGGCTCATTTGAAAAGCACATGACTAGTTTTGGCTCTCTTTCACTATATTCCATGGGTTATTAGTGAAGGTATTTCTAAACACTTATGAGGCCTTGATTCCCCTATCTAATATGTTCATTGGATTTATTAATAAGTCATTCACTATAGAGCATGTGTTTCTTCATTGAGACCACTTTGTCCAAACTCAAATATTTTTTTTATTGCACTCTTCATGAGGATATTGAGTGACACATGTTATTTTTCACATTTTCGTAGGCATGAGAGACCAGATATTTATTCAATCAAACATGAGAGACTTGACACATCTTTAAATGATTCCTTGTATACAATATCTATGCACATGGCATAAAATCCCATTTAGGCATCCTCTTCTACTATATGTGTTCACCTAGGATGGATTTTATATCAATTTTGGTGGCACCATCAATGCTCTTTGTATGATATGCCCTTAGCCTATTATGTGTATTGGGATATGTGTGTTTCTATGCAAAATTGCTTTCTACATTCTAAGAAGAAATAAGAAACTAAAAGAAATGGTCAAGGCTAGAAGTACCTGATAAAGTCGAGCGCACCGAAATCAGACGTTGGAAGATTCTCCTCTTTGGCTGTGGAGGAATGACACCTGCGAAGAAAAGGCTAAAACATGGAAAAACGTTAGTCAAAGATATGGTGGGCTGTCAGGCGAACGCCCGATCCCGGAAGTACGAAGACTTCTTAGAAGGATATCAACCCACTGATAAAAAAGCAAAATATTGGACGAAAGTAGATAATAATAACAGAAAATAAAGTGCGTACCTGATATGCAGCACTGTTCTGCACAGTCACTGGCATCGGTCTCTGTGGTGCCGGCGTCGGTCAGGGAAGGTGCCGACATCGGTTGAGGTGCCGTCGTCGGTCTGGGTAGTGACCAGCGTCGGTAGGGGCAGGTTCTGGATAGAGTCTGAACAGGGTCGGGATAGGGTCTGAGAGAGTCGGGACAGGTTCTGGACAGAGTCGGGACAGGGTCTAATAAAAGACAAGGTCTGAGAGAGTCGGGACAGGGTCTGGGCAAGGTAAGGTTGGGTTTGATAAAAGACAAGGTCTGAGAGAGTCGGGACAGGGTCTGGGGGTTTTAGTCTGGACAGAGGCAGGGATATAAACGAGAGATGCTGGGTCTGTGGTTTTGAAGAATTGGGATGACAGAACTGATAAACAAAGAATAACCAAGAAGAAATAAAACAAACAGAGTAAATACTTACCTGCTAGAAGACGCGATGAAAGCCATAGTTCAAGTTGTCTGTGCAATGCCAGATTGAATGCAGATTGGTTGATGCCGAGATGGGTTGATGCCGAGAGTGTTGATCGCGAGAGTGTTGATGTCGGAGTTCACAGGTTGATTGAATGATTGCTCGGGTTTCGATTGATCAGCAAAAATGGTTGAATAGCGTTCGGGATCACCTCTCGAATGGTTGGTGGATGTTGATGAAGGTGAGGGACGGTTCCAGAGATGGTTCGTCAACTATTTTGGGAAACCGAATGATAACTGGTAACGGATAACGGCAAGGTGACCGACGTCGGCAGGATTACTGACGTCGGCTGATAAGTGACCGACGTCGGTGACATCGGCTGGGAAAAGACTGTCGTCGGCAGATGCACAATGGGGATAGAGTCTAGCTTTAGCTCTGTGCTCATTTTTACATGCTGCCAGGGTCAAGGTTGGTGGAACAAATGATCGACAAGGGTTAAATAGGCGAAGAAGAATAAGACGGGGAATGACCAGGGGAGTCGACATGATTTCGGTGTCTACATTTGCCCCTTTTTGTTTTGTTGGTTGTTCTGGATGAACTGCAAGACAAAAATAGGAGGGATTGCCCCAGGTGAGGGATAAGGTATTCCCCCTCAAAATAGGAGTCGAGGGAAGGGAACCGAGAATCGGGTGCTGATTTGACAAAGAGTGGATGAAAAAGGGGTGAGGGTGAACGCTGCAAAGGTCGTGATTGCGTGCATACCACTGTACGAGATGGTTAGGTCAAAGTGTCACAGGTCAAGGGTCAAGGAGTGCCAAAATTGAAGTAACCGGGCCCCAGCATTTAGTCGTCTGCTGATCAGGTCACTCAATCTAAGCTGAAGCTCCAAATGGGTCGTCGCGTTCCAGGTATCCCAGGCTCAGGAAGTGCTCCTAGAAACACGAAAAAGTCACAAGTAATGTGGATCAACCAGCTTGCGATCCTATACTTGTGAGGGTCTAAAAAGGTCTGCACACAATTCTGCTAACCAGTCATGAGGTAGCATACATGCAAAAACAACCAAGGCAACAACGTCTTGGAAGTGGTCGAGGTCGGAGGAGATAGGCATGATCTCTAATGGTTGGTGGTCGATGGATGGATAAATGGACGAAAGGATGCGGCCGAGCTAACCCCAGAAGACCCCATGTCAACTGAGTGTTGCCTACATAGCCCTGGTGATAGGGCCTCAGGCCAATGTAGTTCTCCCTAGAAGGGAGGAAGGGTCAAAGGGATGGAAATGGGTCGTGGTGAAGGGCAAGGTTATGGTTAAAAGAAGGCAAGAAGGTTTGTCCATCAGAGAGACGAACAAACGAGAATGGTCGAGCTAACCCCAGAAGACAGTCGTGTCATCTGAGTGCTGCCTACATAGCCCCGGTGGAAGGGCCTCAGACCAATGTAGTTCAGACAAAGGGTCCGAGTAGTAGATAGGTGGTTAAAATGGTTGATAGATTGGTCATGGTTATGATGAAATGATGAGGAAAAAAAAGATGTTGCAGCCTTTTCCAAATGGTGTATTCTACAACATTGGTTGAGGGGTTTTTCATCCCTAGCAATATTCCATATTCGTGATGGATGTATGCTAAAAATGAATTGAGGTCTATTTATGCTTCAGCAAGTATTGGTTTATGCTGAACATAAATTGTGGCGGGTCGATAGTTTCTATGTGTATTGGTGTCCATAGAAACTAGGGTGAATAGGCTAGGTCATGTTGATGGTCTGAAAAGAGAGTTGAGCTGAGTCAATTGACAAGTGATGAGGGTGAATGTGACCAAAATGTAGAAGAAGTGTAAAGCATATTGCTCTTTCATTGACAAGGACCAAAAAGATAGCATAGATAGGGGTTATGAGAACCAAGAGCCCCATTCATGCGTGATGTCGTTGACCATAGTTATGTTAGAGCGGTAATCGAATCACTTAAACAGTAAAGTGAGCTCGAAGTCCCTTGAGCAGGTGATAGGAGGAGGAAAGAGGGTAACCCATTTTAAGAGCAGAGATAACTTTGCCCCTTTTTATAGGAGACCCTGAGACAACTATAAGTCAAGTCCATGACTTTTTCTTTTTTTTTTGCGGTGAACTGATCGATGCGGGAAGTCCACAGAGAGATGTCATTTGATTTAGTGGTCAGGTTATGAAGCTGATCAATGCGGGAAGCTTATAAAATAATGCTGTTGATTGCCAGATTAGTCATAGCCATCCTTCGAGGGAGTGGTCTAGATTTTTGTTTAATATAAAGGCTTTTGAATAGCTGTCCTTCGAGGGAGCAGTCTATTTTTTTGATTTTGATATTGATATAGTGACCATGGATATGTGTTGACATCTTGATTTGTTTTTATAGAAATGTGAGTCATGGACAATATTATAGAAGGTCAAGGGCTCCCTTTTATTAGGACAAAGCATCCATACATCATAAAAGGGTTATAGGAATTGTTAAGAGGAATAGGGTTGAAAGGAAGTAGGATTAAAGAGGACGGGGATTGCTCAAGGGACGAGCTCAAGTTAAGTGTCAAGTGGACGAATACTCGACTAGCAGTAGAATGGTCGCAGATGCAACACATTAAGAGGCTCAGGTTTTGGGCGTCCATCAAGAGAAGACAGACGGTAAGTCCCTGATCCATACTTGTGCGTGATAATAAAAGGTTCGAGCCAATTAGGAGCAAACTTGCCTCGTTTACTGCGCTCCATATTGGTCACGTGTTGATTCTCTTTGAGGACGAGGTCTCCAATGTTGAAATCTCGTTCTCGCAGATTTTTGTCATAGGCATGTTTGATGCGATGTTGATAGACATGGAGATGATTAAGGGCAGCAAGATGGCTTTCGTCAAGTAACTCAAGTTGAGCTAAGTGATCTTGACAAAAGTCATCGTTGGAAAGGATATCATGTAGAGAAATGCGGAGAGATGGGATCTGTACTTCGAGAGGTAAGACAGCCTCTGTTCCGTACACGAGAGAAAAAGGGGTAGCACCCGTGGAGGTTCGGATGCTAGTGCGGTAAGCCCACAAAGCAAAGGGAATGTGAATGTGCCAATCCCTGCCTGTGTCACTGACCACTTTCATGAGAATTTTGGTGAGAATTTTGTTGGAAGCCTCGGCCTGCCCATTTGCTTGTGGGTAGTAAGGCGAAGAGAAACTGAGTTTGATGCCGAAGGAGTCGCATAGCTTTTGGACAATTTTGTTTTTGAAGGACTTGCCGTTATCAGTGATAATTTTATGAGGGACACCGAAACGATAGATGATGTGGGTGTTGATGAAGTCGACGATCTTGTTAGCTTTTATGGAGACGAGAGGAATGGCTTCCACCCACTTGGTGAAATATTCAGTGGCTGTGATGATGGATTGATGACGAAGAGATGAATGAGGGTTAATCTCACCGATGAGATCTAAACCCCATTGAGAAAAAGGCCAGAAATCTTGAGCAATTTGTAAGGCGTGACTGGGGAGATGAAGCAAGTTAGAGTGCTGCTGACACTTGATGCAACGCTGAACATAATTGCTACAGTCTTGATGAAGGGTAGGCCAATAATAGCCCAGACGAAGGATGCACTTGGCAACCGAATTTCCACTGAAATGTCTGCCATAAATCCCATCGTGGACTTGTTGAATGGCGTGAGATGCTTCAGTGGAGGTGAGACAGCGAAGAAGGAGGCCGTCGAAGCCTCGCTTATAGAGAAGGCCCCCTAGCATGGTATAGCGAGCAGTACGTTTGATAAAAGCTCATCGTGCATTACTAGAGAGGTTGGGAGGAATGATAGAGAGAGATAAGAAGTCCACAAGTTGCTTATACCAAGCATCTTGTGGGCTAGGGTCCATAGTGTTGACATGATGAATGTGAGGAGAGATATATGAAGGCAACGGCACACGACGCACTGTGACAAAAAGTCTGGATGCAGATGAGGAAGATGGGATATGTGAAGCGAGAGAAGCCATGGTGTCAGCAAACTTATTCGTGGATCGAGGAACAGTCTGCAGGAGGAAATGATCGAAAGATGCAAGGAGAATGTCAGCACGGTTTTTGTACCTTTGCAAAATTTCATTTTTACAGAGGTATGAACCGTTGACCTGATTGACGATGAGCTGCGAGTTGCCAAAGATGTTGATGGACTTGATGCTGAGAGAGAGGGCGGTCTGAAGTCCCAAAATTAAGGCCTCGTATTCGGCCATATTATTGGTACAGTCAAAGTCGAGTTTAAAAGACAAAGGCATGGGCTCCCCTTCGAGTGGGATGAGAATGACCCCAGCACCTCCACCTAGTTGACATTTGGATCCGTCAAAGAACATAGTCATCTGATAGGTGGTGTCGTCAGAGGAAAGCGCAGCGATAGACTCGTCAGGGAACTCACACTGCGAAGGTTGAGTGTCAGGAAGAGGGGCATGTGCTAGTTGATCAGCGATGGTTTGCCCCTTGATAGATTTCTGCTGGATGAATTCGAGATCAAACTCAGCAAGCAGCATGAGCCACCGAGCCATATGTTGATTTTGATATGGCTTGGAGTGCATATACTTGAGAGGATCGGTGTGGGTGATGACAAAGGTTTTATGACTGAGAAGATAGTGGCAAAGCTTAGTAGCAGCAAAGACTAACACCAAACAGAGTTTCTCGATATGGGTATATCGAGTTTCATAGTCGACCAGTGTTTGGCTGATATAATAAACGGCTTGCTCACGGTGATGCTCGTCTTGATGCGCGATCATGGCACCTAACAAATGGTGAGTGGCTGAGATATAAAGGTAGAAGGGTTGGTCATCTTTAGGTGGAATGAGAACTGGTGGAGAGACCAGATAGCGTTTTAAGGCTTCAAAAGCCTCTTGACAGTCCTTATCCCATGTAAAAATGACATCCTTCTTAAGGAGATGATGAAAAGGTTGGCAGCGGTCAGAAAGCTGCGAGATGAAGCGACGAATGGACTGGAGCTTGCCTTGCAAACTGCGAAGCTGCTTGAGATTGGTCAGGGGAGGCATTTCGAGGATAGCGCGAATCTTAGCGGGATCTATCTCGATGCCACGGAAGGAAACGATGAAGCCGAGAAGCTTACCAGAGAGGACCCCAAAGACACATTTCTTGGGGTTAAGACGGACATTGTACTGAAGAAGACGAGAAAAGATGATGTTGAGAATGGTCAGATGGTCACGGCGAAATTTGGACTTGCCGAGCAGGTCATCCACATAGTCCTCCATGATTTTGTGGAGGAGATCGTGGAAAATGTAGGTCATGGCACGCTAATGAGTGGCGCCTACGTTCTTCAAGCTGAAAGGCATGACTCGATAGCAAAAAGTCCCCCATGGGGTGATGAAAGTAGTCTTGTGCTGATCTTCTGGAGCAATCAGGATTTGATTGTATCCTGAAAACCCGTCCATAAGAGATAGCATCTCATGGTCGGCCGTAAGATCAACAAGCTGGTCGATGTTAGGAAGAGGAAAGTCATCTTTAGGACAGGCTAGATTAAGGTCATGATAGTCTGTGCAGATCCAAATCCCCCCAGTTGCCTTGGTGACTGGGACGATGTTAGAGACCCACTGTGGATAATCGATGGGCTGGATGAAGGAGACAGAAAGGAGACGCTGAAGCTCCTCCTTGACAAGGAGGGCAACACGAGGATGCATCTTTTGAAGCTTTTGCCTGACAGGCTTAGCCTCTGGTTTGGTGACAATGTTATGGGTAACGATGGTGGGGTCGATGCCAGGCATATCACTGTAAGTCCAGGCAAAGGCCTTGCTATGGTCAGAAAGGAACTGGGTATAGTCAAGCTGCTCCTGAGCGTCTAAAGATTGGCCGATCTTTAAGACATGAGGAACATCAGAAGAAGGAAGGTTGATGTCAATGGTTGATTCATTTAATATAACCTGGGTCTTAGAAGGGAGGGAGCGCTGGATGAAAGAATCATCAGCACCCATGTAAGAAAGAATGGCGTCATCGTCAATGCAGTGAACAGTGTGAATGGTTGCCGACTCATCTTCGATCATGCTGGGAAGAATGAGAGGGAGAGACTTGGATACCCCATTGAGCTGATAAGTCAAGGGGTCCAGGCGGATGGTGTTTATGGAAAAAAAAAAACTAGGAGGAATGGAAACCACTGACTCCGTAGGTGAAGGTGGCGAAATAGGCGAGTGTGGAGGAGATTGGTCAAGGATTGGTTCAGGATAAAGGTCTACAGGGTCTTGAGTGGGGTCGTGATATCCCAGACCATACCGTTTCTTGGCGTCGTCATCATTGAGCGGTTGGATAGGCTGATGGGAGCCCTGCTCATAGCGTCCGAAACCAAAACCCTTCCATGCACACCTGTAAAGGTAAGTATGTGCAAAGGCGGGGTTGCCAAGAAACGAAAAATCTGATGTAAAAGGTTGAGGTGAAAAAAGAGGATTACCGTCAGTAGGAGCTTGATTAAGCCCCCCATAGACAAGGTTGGTGCGGAGGTGAGGGGGACCATAAGGTATGATCATCCCGATCCGATGGTCGTAGTTGGGGCTATGATGAAGGCGTCCATACTCTTGCGGAGTTTGGAACATGTCTAAAGCCAGCAAGCGATACTCTCAAAATGAAAGTCTTTGGAAGACGTCTTCCATGGGGTCTGTGGTTGTCGCTTGAAGGGGAGGTGGGCGACCACCTGTTGCAAACTGGTCGAAGCTTCCGCGGATGGAGGCGGTGCCAGGATTGATGGCTTGATAGGAATGAGGACATCATTTGGATGGTAGGTGGTATTGCATGTTTTGAAGGGCGAAGGGTCAGCGGGAATGGTGTGGACTTGTCCGTCATGCTCAAACTTCACACAACGGTGCAGGGTGGAGGGGACACAAGCCATGGCGCGGATCCAGGGTCGGCCCAGCAAGATGTTGTATTGGAACTCTCCTTCGATGATGTAGAAGAGCTCTGAGACTATGCGTGGACCAATGCGGATATGAAGGATGACTGTGCCAATGGTCGTGGCAGTAGTGTCATTAAAAGAGTGCAAGATCGCGTCAGTTTTGGAGACGCAATTCTTGGGAAGAGCCAACTGATCAAAGGCATGGGTGGAGATGATGTTGATGCTAGCGCCCCCGTCGATCATAACGCGTTTAATGCGTGTCTGATCGATATAGGCAGTGATGAAGAGGGCGGCGTCCTGATCTTTCGTGTTGGATGTGGGAATTTCAGAATCGCTGAATGTGATGGAGGCAACAGGGGCTGAGTGGACAAGGGAAGCAAGTGGTTGGGGATCCTCGGGTTGGACCTCCACTGCCTGCAGGGCTTGGATGAGGGCCTGACGATGTTGGGGTGAAGTTTGGATGAGATCGTAGAGGGACATCTTCACAGGCATCTGGTGAAGTTGTTTCAACATGGAGTCGTGGATTGGTCCGGAAGAAGAAGAAGAAGAAGAAGAGGGTTGAGGCGCGCCAAGGATAGAAATCTTAGGCTTAGGCGGTTGAGGTGGATTGACAAAAGGGTAGGTCCAAGGAATGGTGGCTTTTTCTTTCGCCTTATCCTTTTGTGACCTAGTGGTGATGTGAATGGCATTGATTTCAAAGATGGGAGGTGAAGATGATGAAGGGGTTGTAACAGGTTGATGAGATGTGGATGGGTTTGAAGAGGTTGAAGGGTTATGAGAAGGAGTCGGGGGGTGGTCGAAAGTGTCCTCAAAGAGAAGAGTGTCTTTCTCTAGATAATGGCGAATGACAGCCTTGAGGGCACAGCAAGTCTCGGTGTCATGTCCTGGTGTACGATGATATAAACAAATCTTCGTGTCATCGAACCAAGAGGGTTTAGACCCGAGAGGTTGAAAGGGCTTGATGGGTGGAAGAGTTATGCTAGAAGTTTGCAAAAGTCATTGCAAGATCAAAGAGTATGAGCCCACTAAAGGGTCCATGCTCATCGATGTATGCGATGTCGGTGACTTTTGCTTGGGCAAAATTGGAGGGGGTTTTCGTACCACCTTCTGGGTTGATGGTGCGATGATAGGCAGAGACGGTACACTCTTCGTGAGAGGTATCACCCTTTTGGGAGAGGTTAGGCTAGCGGTAGGTAAAGGAAGCAAAGGAGGCAACCGGTTTTGGTTAGAGGTTGAAGCAGGAAGGACTCTGGTTAAGGTTGAAGGATGCGGGCCCAAAATGGAGGGCAATGGTGACGGAAGAGGAGGCGTTCGCCTCTGTGGTTTGGCAGTCTTTTGTGATTTAGGTTGAAGACTACTATTAGTTAAAGTTTGGGTTAAGTCCACCTTCACTTGTGGATGGGTGAGGTTGGAGACGGGGCGAACGCCAAGTGATTTGATAGGTTTAGGCGGAGTAGATGAGGGTTTTGGTTTTGATGAAGTTGATGAAGATGTAGACGGTTTAGAAGTGGAGATCTGATTTTTGTTGATAGTCTTAGGAGGTTCTGCCATGGGAGGATTAGCAGCATGAGATGAAAGGGCCCAGGCTTGTTGAAGAGCTGTGAGATGGTCCCACAATCCCTGATGTTCCACTTTCCTAGAAGGGAGAAGTTCGAGTCTCTCCACTAGTCGGGAAAATGGCTGAGAAGATGCGGGATGAGGTTTAGGCTCTTGAGAAGATGCCGATGGTTGTGGGAGCGAAGGTGAGACGGGTGTAGTAGTCTTGGGCCCAAGGCATGGTGAAGTCGTGACAGGTTCATGTTTGGTTGGAGACGAAGGAGAAATGGGTTCTTCCCTGGGTGGAGAAGAAACTAGTGAATGAAGCTCCTCAAGCGGGTAAAGGGCAGGGATGATAGTGCCCTCCACTTGCGGTCGAGGAGTAGGAAAGGTTGGGTCCTCCATGGGCAGCAAGAAGGAAGATGGTGAAACTGGCGGTGCTGGTAAGGTCGAAGCGTCCTCCAAAATGAGAGAAGTTGAGGAAGAACTAGCCGGAGAAAGAGGTTCGTCCACATGTGATGGACTGATGGATGAACTCACCTCTTGAGGTTGGTTAGAAATGAGGGGCGAGACCGTATTGACTTTTTGAATATTATGTTCATGGGTATTCTCAGTCAAGGTCTGGACGTTATTTTGGGTTGGTGTATGATTAGGGAATGGTTGTTTGAAGATATCGATACCCTGATTAGGAGGGGTGTTAGGATTGTCGAGGATGAGGTCACCCTTTTCCAACATGTCTTGGACTATGTTTTTAAGGGTTTTACAGTTGCCTGTGTCATGACCTTTAACACGGTGGTAGTGGCAGAAGTCATTCTCCCTATACCACGCAGGGATGGCACGTGAGGGATCAAATTGTGGTGGAGGTCGGATCTGAGGGAGATTGATGGCCCCTTGTTTGACGAGTTTTTCCAGCACAGACGCGTATGATTCTCCAAGTGGAGTAAACTGTCGCTGTATGTATCTCTGCTGAAATTGGCGAGTGGCACTCATAGACGTGGATGGTTCAGGTTGATTAGTTGAAGGCGAAGAAGAGGAAGATCTAACAACCACAGCATTTGCTGAAGTTTTAGATTTAGGATTGGACGAGGAGGGCTTAGAAGAAGGGTCATTGGTTTTGGAGTTGGGATTCTTACTCCGCAACTTGACTTTATTCTCCTCAACGGCACGTAACTCAAGTTTACGAGCCATCGTGAAGGCTTCATCAAAAGTGCGGAAGGTTTGAACCCTCAAGGTAGAAGAAATATGTTTAGCGCAGGCTTGAGAGAAAAGTTCAATAAGCTCAGGCTGAGGTAAGGAAAATGAAAGTTGATTGATAAGGCTCCTCCACCGAGCGACGAAATCAGCAATAGATTCATCCTCGAACTGGCGAATAGAATAGAGGTCTGTGATAGAGACCTTCTTGGTGATATTGATGGAGAAATGATCAAGGAAGAGCTGGGCCAGCTGAGTGAATGTGAGGATGGAATGGCTGGGAAGAGAGCCGTACCAATCAAGTGCAGCACCCGAGAGAGACATGGGAAACGTGCGTAAGAGCAACGCATCATCATGGGCGATAAGGTAACAGGCATGTCTGAATGCCCGTAAATGTTGTTGTGGGTCTTCCTTGCTCTAGAAACGAGAAAACTTAGGAAGTTCCCACTGGTTGGGATATGGTCTGATGGGGACGGAAGGATGGATGGGCTCGTTTCAGATTTGTTCGTACGAGAGAGTGTTGCGTGAGGCGGTAATGGAGGTCTCTAGGTTGGACATTTTATCCATCAGCATCTTGATAATATCTACTGACGGATTGGCGGGTGGAGCACCTCCTAGATTGTAAGGCGCTTGAAAGAGGCTGGAAGAGGTATACGACATAGTCGGTTGTACCAATAAGGGCGCAACGTATAGATGACTAGTCGTAGGGACAGAAGAAGTGACTAAGGATGGTTGGATGGAAGGCATGGCTAGGTTTGATGTTGTCATGGGAGGTTGGTTAGAGGTAACATGGGCTAATGGATGGGTAGCCACCCTAGTGTTGATAGGAGTAAGGGTGGGCGGAATAGAGACGACCAGGTTTTGAAAGGGGGTAGAAAGTGGTTGAGTGGACTGAGATTGATTGGGGGCCGAAACCCCGGTGAAAGTGGGCCCAACGATGGAAGGAGAGGCCACACTTGGATGGTTGGTGAAAGGTTGGTCATTGGTTGAGGCAACAGCCTGGGTGTCTAAGGGTTGGAATACGGATGTCGTTGATACAACCGCAGTCTCGAGGAAAGAGGTCGGCATTCCATAAATTGGATTGCCCAAAGAGTCTCGCATTTGGCTATTCGCGAGATAGTGTTGCAAGGCTTTGGTATTGAGGTCCAAGAATCGTGCGAAGTCTTGGTCCCCTTTTGGGATAATAGGCGTTTGGGTTGGAGATGGTCTGGTAGGAGTTCTTTTAGTTTCTGAGTTGAACTCCATTATAGGGTTGGTTGTAGGCGGGGTAGATGGAAGAGGATGATGCCTCGCGTGATCGACTAGAGCCTTGGCTTGGCTACGAGTCAGAACCATTCAAGGCAAGGAAGAACGTCCTCACAAGCTCAAACAAGCAGATAAGAACCAAAAAGATGAAGACACAAGCAGATCCTAAAACCCTAGAAGTAAATTATTAGGATTATAGTGGCTTATGCCTTAGAATGTGTGTAGAGGAAGATTGGCTTTGTGAGTCGGGTCCTAAAAGAAGCAGTCTATGGATGGTTTCGGGTTTTGTTATGGTGCTCAAGAAATCTGTGTTAGCTTCCGTACAGGCCTGGTGCTAAGGAGCAAGCTCCCCTCACTTCACGATTCCAGTGGTTAGCTGGTTTCACTTAGCCAAAATATACTTCCACTAGAGTTTATCCTCTGCCAGAGAACGGAGTGGGCTTCCCCCTTGGTGATGAAATCCAAGTAGGGTCACCGGGACGGGTAAGGTATCCGCTGGGGGATGAAATCCCAGTCGGGCCTTGTCTCAGGTAAGTTTTATGTTTGTTTTGTGCAGGTGGTTTGGTCGTGTAACATCAAGTGATCTAGATTAATTCAATATGCGGTTTAATTACTATGTGTGGTCTAAAAGATGCAGGCAAACAGAAATGAATGCAAAGTGTTTTAATGTCCAAGTCGAAATGTTTGTTTGTATGAAGACAAATGGAGAAAGAGTCGAAGGATATGAGTTTTAGCTAGAAGTGCAAGAAAGAAAGAAATGTTCATTTTAGTCCTGCTTATGATGTCGTTTAAGAAGAGACGAAAGGAGGTGAAAAGGAAGAAACCTAATGCACCTAAATGAATGAAAGAAAGAAAGAACCCAAGGAGGACCTAGGGTCCCACCAGGCGTGCCAGAATGTTTCTATGCAAAATTGCTTTCTACATTCTAAGAAGAAATAAGAAACTAAAAGAAATGGTCAAGGCTAGAAGTACCTGATAAAGTCGAGCGCACCGAAATCAGACGTTGGAAGATTCTCCTCTTTGGCTGTGGAGGAATGACACTTGTGAAGAAAAGGCTAAAACACGGAAAAATGTTAGTCAAAGATATGGTGGGCTGTCAGGCGAACGCCCGATCCCAGAAGTACGAAGACTTCCTAGAAGGATATTAACCCACTGATAAAAAACCAAAATATTGGACAAAAGTAGATAATAATGACAGAAATAAATGACAAAAAATAAAGTGCGTACCTGATATGCAGCACTGTTCTGCACAGTCACTGGCGTCGGTCTCTGTGGTGCTGGCGTCGGTTAGGGAAGGTGTCGACGTCGGTTGAGGTGCCGTCATCGGTCGGGGTAGTGACCGGCGTCGGTAGGGGCAGGTTCTGGACAGAGTCTGAACAGGGTCAGGACAGGGTCTGAGAGAGTCGGGACAGGTTCTGGACAGAGTCGAGACAGGGTCTGATAAAAGACAAGGTCTGAGAGAGTCGGGACAGGGTCTGGGCAAGGTAAGGTCGGGTTTGATAAAAGACAAGGTCTGAGAGAGTCGGGACAGGGTCTGGGGGTTTTAGTCTGGACAGAGGCAGGGATATAAACGAGAGATGCTGGGTCTGTGGTTTTGAAGAATCGGGATGACAGAACTGATAAACAAAGAATAACCAAGAAGAAATAAAACAAACATAGTAAATACTTACCTGCCAGAAGACGCGATGAAAGCCATAGTTGAAGTTGTCTGTGCAGTGCCGGATTGAATGCAAATTGGTTGATGCCGAGAGTGGGTTGATGCCGAGAGTGTTGATCGCGAGAGTGTTGATGTCGGAGTTCGCAGGTTGATTGAATGATTACTCGGGTTTCGATTGATCAGCAAAAATGGTTGAATAGCATTCGGGATCGCCTCTCAAATGGTTGGCGGACGCTGATGAAGGCGAGGGACGGTTCCAGAGATGATTCGTCAACCGTTTCAGGAAACTGAATGATAACTGGTAACGGATAACGGCAAGGTGACCGACGTCGGCAGGATTGCCGACGTCGGCCGATAAGTGACCGACGTCGGCGACATCAGTCGGGAAAAGACCGTCGTCGGCAGATGCACAATGGGGATAGAGTCTAGCTTTAGCTCTGTGCTCATTTTTACATGATGCCAGGGTCAAGGTTGGTGGAACAAATGATCGACAAGGGTTAAATAGGCGAAGAAGAATAAGACGGGGAATGACCAGGGGAGTCGACACGATTTCGGTGTCTACAATGTGTATCCAACTCTTAGCTATCATAACCTCTAATTAATTCATAAGATCATTTTTATAGCTTCATATTAGTAGTAGGTTTGACCTAGGTTTTTTCCATATCAAACTTAGGGTATATATAGGAGGTATTGGTTAGTATTTTACCATCATATTATGAATTGTGCTCTTATTATATGTTTTTGGAGGTTTCCCCCTCAAATGGTTCATCATTTATTAATATATTATGTTTTATTTCAGTCATATTGTGATCTATTATTTTGATTTTACTTTATTTATGAACTAATTTCATTACATGTGGTATGATAACTTCAATTTGGGTAAAAGTGTGGGTGAGACCCTAATTTTGAAAAATTATTTATATTTTGAAAAAGTTTGTGAATTTATATAGAATTTTTTAATAGATTTTAATAACTATTAAATAACTCTACAATAAAAAAAAAGTAGGATTTTTTGATTATTTTTTAGGATTTATTATAATTTTAAGGTTTTGTAAATTTGCTCTACATGCCACATTTTAAGGATTTTTTTTTAATTTATTTACTTTTTCAAAACTATTTTTGAAATCTAGTGGGGTATATTCTTTAATTTTGTTTATTTAAGGCCAACATAGGTGAGAAACCTTTTGGTCAAAGGTGAAAATTAAATTTAGCATTTTCAAGCCTTAATATGATAGGACCCCAAATTATGGACTGAGGTAAGAGTTCTAAAACTCTAATGAGTATAAATATTAAAAAAGAAGAAATGGTTCATACATGGGAATTAGTGGATTTTTTTCAAGGGTTTTCTTTGACGTATCACAAGGTAAGATAGCTTGAGTATAGTGTGCAATACATATAGTTAGATAATACCAACATCAATCACCTGTTAGATGAGCTCGAACAGAGACTTGATAAAGTTTTGAATTTTTAAATGAATATAGAAAAATAGTCAGAATTCACCACATCTAAAGTAAACCAATGTGGATATTTGGGTCAACTAAGTCCTATTACAACCCAAAATCTAACTTTAGTTGGTTCTCATTTAAGGTCACAGAACATGATGCCAAAAGTGGATTTGTATAAGTTACCTAGACCAACCAAATGTAAAACTCTTTTGAGGTACATTAGATCCTATGGGGACAGAATATGGTAATGGCATTTTTATATTTGGAACCTAATCAATTCAATTTGTATCGATGTCTTTTTTCTCAAAAGAATAAGAAGGGACTTGATGTTAATTGGTCAATTTTTACTGATGAATTATAGTTCTGCTATCCCAACAGTGTGATAAGTAATTAATTTAGAAATTTTTCAAATTTATGACAAATAATATTTGTAAAGTATTATATTCAATAGTTATATAATCTATCCTTGTGATTGAAGACAATCAAAAATGTAAATTTGAATGACTTGTTTCTTAGCAGACTCAAGGATCACATCTAACATGAGGTGGGCATGTTTAATTTGAGTTACATTTCTAAGTCTATTATCATGGAACATAGATCATAAGAGAGGGCACTAGTAACTAAAAGGTATCCATTCACAATTATAAAAGATATGATCACTCTAGTATAATCATTCCCTCAAGATACCAGATTGACTCCTCAAAATTTTGAAGATAAGAGGGCAAAAGGGTTATGTTTTAAATTTTATGGAAACTATAGTCGAGGACATAAGTGTGCACAAAATAAATTATTTTACATTGAAGGTGTTAAAGAAGAGAAAGAGGATCAGACATTGTATTGGTATGCCAATGGATAACTACTTTGTGAATGATTGAGATGAATTTCCAAGAGTTTTTTATGGTTCCATTCTAAGCATAAAAAATTTGAACTACATGGATTATGTGAAAATTACCCATAGTTGGTGATTTTTCACCAAATGTAGAAGATTCTAAGAAATGGAGTGGATGGATTTTTGGCTCAACTATTTTAAATAGAGGCACAATAACCAGAGGCATCTACACTACCATATCTAAAGGCTATTGTGTAGTAGCATTCATTAATTTTTGGTGATATTCCAAAAGGACTTCCTCTCAAAAATTGATCACGATCATGCCATTTAGCTAGTGTGTAGATGTCAACCACCCAACATCAGGCCTGAAAGGTACCCATATATATAGAAGTGTGAGATTTATAAGATAGTACAAGAGATAATGGAATCAAGTATTATCCACCATAGTCAAAGAACTTATTCCTCTCCATTGGTGATGGTGTGTAAGAAGGATGACACCTAAAATGTGTCTTGATTATAGTGAACTCAACAAGTACACCATAAAATATAAGTTTTCATTCTTGTAATAAATGATTTTATAAATTAATTGCATAGTATTTATTTTAAAAAACTTGATCTTCATTATGGGTATCATTGAATCATAATTAGAGATGAGAATATTCATAAGACAACTTTTAAAACCTGTGAGTGCCATTATGAAATTTTAGTGATGCCTTTTAGCCTCACTAATGCACCATCTACATTTTATAGTTTTATGAACTCTATTTTTTAGAATTTCTACAAAAATTGTCTTGGTATTCTTCATTGATATTTTAATATACATTAAAACATGGGTGGAACACTTACATCATGTAAATTAGGTTTTGGATATTCTTAAACAACACCAACTTTATGAAAATCATTCCAAATATAATTTTAGATTCAATGAGGTCAATTATTTAATTCACATTGTTGCACATGATGGTGTCAAGGTGGATCAACATATGATCAAGTTCATGGTAGAATTTAAAGTGCCTAAAACCCTTAAAATCCTCTGAGGACTCTTGGGGCTCAAAGGTTACTACCATTATTTTGTAAAAACCTATGACAACATAGTAGCATCACTCACAACCTTATTTAAAAATTATTCCTTCCAATGGAATAATACATCCACCCAAGAATTTGAGAAGTTCAAGGAATCCATGTGTACCACCCTAGTTCTAACTACTCTAGACTTCTCTAAAAAAATATTGTAGAAGGTGATGCTTCAGGGTATGGAATGGGAGTAGTACTCATGAAAAAAGGATAATAAATTAAATTTTAGAGTCACAAAATTGAGCATAATAATTTACTAAAGCCTATTTATGAGAAGGAAATGATGGGCATACTTATTGTAGTAAAATAATGGTGACCATATTTGATGAGAAGACACTTTAAAGTGAAGACAAATCATGATAGTCTAAAATACTTCTTGGAGTAGAATGGTTGTCATCAGAAGAACAAAAAAGGGGTCACTAAGATGGTGGAATATGACTTTGATATCGTATACAAGAAATTAAAGGAGAAAGTTGTAGTTGATGTACTATCCAAGAAGGATGAGTCCACATAGGAAATGTTACTATCTCTATATATTACTAACTAGAGGTGGGAAGAGGTTTCAAATAATTTCATCATGAGGGGAAAATTTTCATCATGGTTGTTATGGATAGACTCACCAAATATATGCATTTTTTTCTATTATCATATCCAATTTTAAAAATTATAGTAGCATCAAAATTTATGGATACAATTGAGAGACTGCATAACACCCCAAAGAACATAGTAAGTGATTGTGATCCTATCTTTACAAGAAATTTTTGGATTGGGTTATTCACATATTTTGGTATGCATTTGGTTCTTAGTTCATCTTATCATCCCCAATATAATGGGTAAACTAAGGTGGTTAAAAATTTCATGGAGGGTTATATTTGTTATTTCACTTCAAATAATTTGGAGAGGTGGGTTCAATGGTTCACACTAGAAGAATAGTGGTATAACACTTCTTTTCATACCTCATCTAGAATGTCTCCATTTTTATAATTATATGGATACCATCCATCACCTCATTTTTTATAGTTGAGACAAATGTTTGATAAAATTAAGAACACATTAAACACCAACGTAAGGTACTCTATAGTCTCAGGAGAACTTTACAATTGTGTAAAACCATTTATGTATCAAGCTAACTATCACCATAGTGAAATACATTTTAAAGTTGTAGATTATTTTTGTGTGTTTTCAGCCATATAATCAAATGTCCTTGAGAAAACAAAATAAGGATAACAATTTTTACCTAAGTATTCAGGCTCTTATCAAGTATTGTTAAAAATTGGCATAGTAGCATACAAACTAGATTTATCTCATTTATCAAACTACATCCATGTTTCCTACTTAAATAAGGTCATTAAATAGAGAGTTTCAACACATACTAAGTTACCAAAGCTTGATGAGGATGGAATAATAATTTTGGAACATTAGGGAATAATTTGGACATGCACTAAGAGGTTAAGGATGAAGGTGACTACAAATTATCTAATTAAGTAAAAAAATATAATCAATGAATATGTGACATGTGAGGATGAAGTGTTTCTTCAGAAGCATCCAATAATGGTCAACATTGAGGAAATTTCTGGTTTGAAATGGAGTTACATGCTACACCCTTAACCTATAACATGTATTAGGATATGTATAGCCAATTTGTGGCTATTGTAACCTTTAATTAAGTCATATGATTATTTATATAGCTTATTATTATTAATAAGGTCAGAATATTTTATTTATATAACAAAATAAAGGCATTTATAGGAGGGAGTGGTTATTATTATATCATCATATTAAAAAATATATTCTTATTTTATGGTTTTGGAGGTTTCCCCCTCAAAGTGGCTCATCATTTATTTATATAATTATGATCTATTTATATGATTCTACTTTATTTATGAAGTAATTTCATTAAATTACATAGACTCTACCAACATGGTTCCTCCACCATTTAGCTACATCATCTGTACATTATCTATACTACCTAGCAGTGCTCCCTTATTTTGGAATAACTCAATTTTGTCAATGTTTGCTTCTTTTGGAGTGACTCTCACATTGATTATCTATACTACCTAGCAGTGCTCCCTTATTTTGGAATAACTCTATTTTGTCAATGTTTTCTTCTTTTGGAGTGACTCTCACATTGATGATGTCCTTTCTTTGACAAATAGATAGTCTCCTTATTTGGATCAATTTTGGTGTATACATTGTCTCTTTATCTTATTTAATTTTTTTATGTACATTATACTCATATTAATCTATAAAGTGCCATGGTATTTTTAAGATCCATTTTTTTGTATCCTTTAATGCATTGATAGTCTATATGTCTCCTTTTTGTGAAAATTTTTTAGCATACTGAAATTATATAATTATTCAATTTTTGAGTAGTCAATTTAGACCACTCATACAGATATTTTCATGTATATACAATATTTTTTGATTGTGTATCACCTCAATCTTATACACTTGTAAAAATTAGACCCTAGTTGTTCCTCTTAGTTCTACACATGCCTTGATTTTTCAAGCCTTGCATCTACTTTATCTTGTGCCCCTTCACCTATCTCTTAGTATAAATAGCCTTATATTGATGACATAGACATCCCAACTTGCCTAGAATGCTTAAAATATACTTATCTTACACCTCTATAAATTTTGAGTTTGTGCCTACTCTCCTTCTTTCTAGACTCTAACGTTCGGGTTAGATAGTAGTGTTGATGTTAATATCCTAGCCCAATGTAAATGTCTAGTGACCTAAAGTCATCCAATTTATAAATTAAATGTATCACAATGGTTGACATAAGTGCCTTAATGTAAGTTATCTCCCAATAATATTGGTATAATTATAATATCAACCCTCATTCATTTCTCACCTATGAATACCTAGCAATCAAACTAAAAGAACACTCAAGAAGCACTCAAGTTACTAAAAGCATTCCTATTCTACCCTATTATAATATTAGTCAAAGGAATAACCTAGCTATAAATCTTAAGTACTAAATAATCAGTCATAAGGTCATATTTGCCAAGTTACAAGCTAAGTAATTTTTATACTTGCTTTACACACATTGCATGATTCACACACAAGTCAACACGTAGGGGATAACTACATGAGTATGAGGCCCTCTTATGAATTATTGGATATGTAAGTAGTGCCCTTTGATAGTGGGGTCATTATGGGTCATCTCAACACCATGTGACCACTAACCCATTTTTCCCCAAGGTCACAATGATATGGAATGCTAGGGTTTTGCCATTTTACCAAGAGTGATAGTTTATGACCCAAATCTAAATGCACCAAAGTAAAGGTGAAGCCAAAGCCATAAGAATATAGGTAGTTGCATCTTATTTTAATGAGTATTTTTTATAGGATACTAGAATTTACATAACTATCCTAGGCTAACACAACTATCTAGAGAGCTAGAAGCACCAAATTTAGAATCTAACGACTGATTCAGAATTATCTTCCTGCTTGTTGCCTACATATACCAAATCCAACACTATGTTAGCATCAAAAATATATAATTACTCTATTTTATGTCATCTATATATCTATCATAGTTATACTTTCCATTAATAACCTATCTTAGCATAATAAATTTGTTGTATGCTTATATCTAAGTTTAGCACATTAATTGGCCTATTATAGATTTGATATTCAGCCTTGTTCCATATCATTTATATATACTTAACCCTTTTTACCCAAGTAATGATATCCCCTTATCTAAATTAGGTTTAAACATCATCCAATCCACCCATTCAACATTATGGGGGTGTAGTGATACTGGTTCTTTGGGTGTTATGTCCCTTGTTTACCCTTGGCACATCAAAGCATCTAGTTTATATAATTTCTTTAGTTGATGAAATTTATTTAATAAAATATTTTATACTTTCTATAGTTCACATTATATTGTTATTTTATATCATCCCTAACATCTATCAATCCATCAATGTTTGAGTAGTGGACTCAAACTACTTATGTAGTTTTGTGCTTTTAAATAGTCCATTCACTTGCACTTTCTCCATTTGTGCATCAACCCACCCAGTGTATTTTTTTGATTTATTAGTCATCTAATGCTTTTAAACTTTATTGAATGGTGGATTATCCCACCTAGTATATTGTGTGATGGATTCAACTCATCTATTGCACCTTTATTCAACATTGTTTTACTACTTTTAGTTATATATAATAATGCATTATAGAATAGTGTTATCATAGCTTAAAATGAATTAAACCTTGTTTAGAGGTTTTCTTATTCCAAAACTACCAAGGAAACCCATTATGGTCATCATACTTTGGATACAGCCATGTAACCAAATCATGCATTCCAAATTAAAATATCATCAAAATTATGAATACATAAGTTATTCAATGTTCTAGGTGGGTATGTCTCACCATGTGTTAATTCCCCTTTGTCTTTGCACAATTTTCTTGGAGTCTCAGACACATGTTAAGTAATAATTCTCACAAAATATTTAAAGGAATGATGGACTGCAACAATTTCTAAGTATTCATATAATTATTGTTTTGGTTTGTTTTTGTTAAGGTTTTGTGTGTTGTTAGAGATACATATTTTTTTGTAAAACCCATGTAATTATGGTTTCTTCATCTTGCCTTGGTACATTTAGTTCATTTTCTTACTTTCCATAAAAATTGGTCCCTTTATATTCTTACATCATATGTAGTTCCTCTTAAACACCTTCATTTATGATAGTTGTCTATCTTGGGATCCACCTAGTCATCCTACAATTCATCTTGAACTCTATTTTGATGGGTTTTCTCCCTTGACTATTTTTTGATTCATCACAAAATTGGCTTGGCTACTTTTGAAGTAGTCAAAAATTGGTCAAGTGTCTTGTGGTTCTATTTTTACACCATGCCCTAATTTTGAATGCCTTGATTGTCAAATTTCATGCCTTTTCATGGTTATCCTATGTGTGATTGTGTTCTAATTTGAATTTAAATGAATCTATATATATACATGTACTCTAATATATTTATGATTAATTAATCAAGTGATTGATCCACACATTTTGATGTTATTCCACTCTTTAATTTATGAAGTCTTATGGCTAGATGCTCATAAAAAATAATGACTACAATATATCTTATAACATTAAATTGATTATATTAAGGAGAGGGGGTGGATCCTCCTCTCACTTAGATTGTGTCACTCACATGCACTATAAATACATGGATCCCTTATTCTCATCATTGATATGTAGTTTTAACCCTTAAAGAGGACTAGGCCAATTTATTTAGTATATTTACTTTTGTCTTAGATGCATTATTAGGTGTTGAGGCTGAATTAGGGTTACAACAAAGGAGATTATACTCTAACATTTTTTCATGTAATTTTATTTATTATAGAGAGGAAATTCCAACTTTTTTTTGGCTAATGAAGGGTTATAAAAAAATTGGACATTATGGATATACAAATCCATTTTCAAACCTACTCAACCACTTTCAACAAAGGCTTCTTATTTTAAATACCATATTTGGTCATTATCATTTTAAAAGTCATCTAAAACTAGGCATCATCACATATGACTGCCATATTTTTGGGAGATCTTTTTCACTATTACAAAATTTGTTTATTGCATTCACAATTAGTTTCAAAACTAAAGTAGTTCAAAAATTAGGTATGTGTATCTCTTTACCTATCTCATTACTATTTCAATTATCAATCATTCATTTCTCTCCATCCTTTCAAGTAGATAATTACATAGGCATGTTTGATTTACTATATTTATTTTATTTATTAAGATTTTCCTTGTTCCCTTGTTTTTAATAATGGGCATAGTATTTTGAACACTTATGCACCCCTTTTTATAAAACATTTGGTGAACCCATACTTATCAAATATCCAACCTTATGGTTTCATGATTTCTTCCCCTCTATGATTTATTGTTGTGGTTGATTTATATCTGATTCATATAGGTTTTAGTTTATCATAATCTAATGTAGAGATCTTCTCCAACACCATACTCTACCTATTCCAAGTTTTATCTCCTACAATCAGTAATGCTTGTCATCAATCTACTCCATCTTGCTTGGTTATTATCTCTATGTTGGTTTTTATCATCAATCTCCTACAATGACCTCAATGGCTAGTTTTATTTCACTACTTCACATATCATTGTGAACCCAAAAATAACTCAGTCTTCAAACTTCAACTCATTCTCACTGTGCCTTATCTCTATATGCATTTCTTTCTAAAAGTTCACTTATTCTCTCATAATTCAAGAAATTGATATTCATTTGTCAATGTTCTAGTTTCCAAAGTGTTAATCATGATTATAGGGGTTCCCTTAACCCTCTTTTCTAATTCATCAACTATTTCTACTCCTTTTAAGTTATACTTTCTTCCTCTACATAACTTTGCCTATTTTCTCAAAGTCCTTGTAGCCTTGTTTATGGGCCTTTTAACTTGGTACAAAATTATACCTTATCTAAATTAAAATATAACACTTATTTAAGATACCCTTTTCCATTATCTGACTATCCTCAAAGTTTCATAATCCAACTCAGTCTCCAAATCAATTTAATAGACATATTTTGCTTATTATTACCTTTAATTAGGTCTCCTAGGGTTCTTTTAAAACCCAGTCTTCAATTTATATACACAAAGGTAAATTAATACAAAATAAACCTCAAAATATTATTCTAAATTTTATACTTGAGATTTACACTAAATTTAATTAAATTTGGATGGTGGAATCTCCTTAAACTTACAAAACCCTAGCTTAAGGGTTTCATTGTCTCAGTCTCAGCTGAGAGCACTAAAGTTACTCTTTTTCCCTCTAAAAAAGGTGTCAAAGGATTAAAAAATCCTCCTAAATTCTATATATACCCTATCCACATTTTATAATCGCTATAATCCCATTATCAATTCATTGTTAAGTATTCCAATCTAATTTGTAGTTGATTGTGCAAGAAGATGATCATCTACAAGTCTAAATATCTATAAAAGATGAAAAAAGTAAATATAAAGGAAACCAAAAGTTCAATATTACCTTCATCACATTATAATTACTTACCTAAATATATTCTATCACTTGAACGCCATTTTAAAGAACCATTTCTTTTCAAGAAACACCTAATACACAAAATCTAATCTAACACTGTCTGCTACAAGAATAGGGCTCAATCTGTGTATTCTTAGAATAATAAATGATATATCACCACTTTTGGATATTTACCATAAAATAGATAAATAAAACTTTAGTAACATGAAATAATAAAATCCCAAAGAACTTTGAACCTTAACAACAAAACACAGTCTACAAGCAGGAAATTTCACCCTACAATAGGGGATTATTTAAGGTTAAGCCTAAACAAAAAATGTCTTCATTATATTTCTTAAAACTTGTCATCACAAAATTAAAAAAAATACCTATAAAATATCTTCGAATCACATTAAGATGCATTTACTAGTCTTTTTTATCAACTAAACAAATTCAGTCTATAACAAACCACTTATACATGAACAGAAGTATGTGCTTTGCATTATTTATCCAAAAATCTCCTTTATTTATGTCTCCTTGAGTATTTTATAAAACATACATACTTATATATTTCATTCATACTTGAAAACATTCCATCCATCTCATTTTTCCATCAATAAATCACATACAATCAACAACAACATCAAATGACCACAAACAGGGTCTGTGCATATTCATTCATTCAAAATAGAGGTTACCAGCCATCAAAACTTCTTAAAAAACTTATAAATCATCATATCCATTCATATATATTCAAATGGAATCCCATACTAAAATACAAAATTGACTCTTTTATTCCTAAAAGGGATGCATAATCGTTTCTTGTTTCATTTTCCACATATAGGTTTTCACACAACATAACATTTTCTTTATTTACACACAATATGATTTGTTTAGACCCATGACATAGGATTCAGGACACTTTATGAACTGATTATAATTACAACACCCTTATACAAGTTGTTTACATCTTTTCACCTTCCTAATTGGCATAAAATTCCTTATACAAGGCTTCACAATATTCAAATTTTCAAATATTTCTTTTGGAGGGAAAACTTATAATTCAAATATTATGCATCTTGAGACTCCCTAAAATCCACATATGGACCTTTGATGACCTATATAACCTATTATACACTTAATAGACCAACTAAAAACAAAATTGGATGATTTTGGGGGTCTTCATGGGATGCCCCTGCATCATACTCCTAAGGGAGATACAAATTGAGCTCCAATGGATTACCATGCTTCTTCCATCACTTCCAATTCATCTCTCTTAGATCATCCTTTGATACTCTTGTCTCTTCATGCTTCAACTACTCACTACTCCTTTCATGCTTGCCTTGGTCAAACACTAACCTGCTTGTCTCATGTCCTTATTTTCTTGTATCAATAACTTGCACTCCATGTGCATTCTTCTTACTTTTTACCTCTATCATGTGGGCTGTAGATGTTCCAATATATTGATACAAATCTTGTACTTTTAGCTTCTTCTACTTCCATATTCATACTTGTAACCAATATAAAAACAATCTCTTACCTAATTATTATTTTAATAAAATTCAATCCTCCATAAGGATTTACATCTTCAACCTGATGTATTGTTGCTATCATGGCTTCTCCAAAATATTTTCCCTCATTCATGTGATTTTCAACTATTGCAACCTATACTATCTCATCCTTTTGTCTCACTTCATCATTCAATGATTTTTTCAAGGCTGCCAATTCCACTTCTAATTACTCATTGTTGTCATATACAAACTTACAATCAATTCCCATACCTTTTTCCATCAACTGCATTTCATTTTCTAAACCTTCCATGAGGCTATCAAACTGATCTCGTTCTTTATCATTCCCATCACTCATCTAGATATAACCATCTTCTCTTTTCACTCACATGTATCTCTTCCATCTCAAAGCATTGGTTATCTTCTTCTAATTGCTCACTCAACTTCATCACCTCCTTATCAAGGTGTTTCTCTTCCTCTTCTTGCATCCTCATCATGTATCTCTTTATTTCATTCTTTAGTTACTTGCATAACAAATTCTTTTGTTCTCTCTCCACTCTCTTTGCTTTCATCTTTATTCTATTCATCAATAGTTTGATTGCCCACTTGAGTGTCTTCTTCCTCATTACCCATCCAACATGCGGGATTCCCATTTCTTTCATCTACTCTAACATAACTAGCATCCTATCCATTTTTTTCATCATCTCATTCATCTCTATTCTCTGCTTGGTGTCATCTTGCACCATCTTCTTCTTATGGTAGCTTATCTCATCAACTATGCCTTGTTTCTTTTTACCTTTCTCTTTCCTCATCTCCTTAAGGATATCTATCAACTCTTTGGCCTCACCTCAACCTATACCTATTTTTGATAAGCCTTCACTCACTTGCCACATATTGACCATTCACTTGGTCTATCTTTCTCTCTTGACCTCAACTGGGTCTCCCTTCTTGTCCACACTTGGAACTTATCCTCTTGTCCTACCTCTAGGAATCTTTCAAGCTCACCTTTGAGATATTATTTGAAATTTCTCAATAGGTCTATCATTCATCAATCCACACTTGGCTACATGGTTGATACCAACTTCTCTCAACCTTCATGCACACTTCAACACATCAAATAAAAACTCAAAATCAAAAAAAAATTAACAAGTACCTTGTAAATCTTGTTTTTATCCTTTATTTTTCCCACGAATATTTAGGATCTGATACCAAATGATGTAGATCTCTTCTCCAACACCATACTCTACCTATTCCAAGTTTTATCTCCTGCAATCAGTAATGCTTATCATCAATCTACTCCATCTTTCTTGGTTATTATCTCCATCTTGGTTTTTATCATCAATCTCCTATAATGACCTCAATGGTTACTTTTATTTCATTACTTCACATAGAATTATGAACCCAAAAATAACTCAATCTTCACACTTTAACTCATTCTCACTATGCATTATCTTTATATGCATTTCTTTCTAAAAGTTCACTTATTCTCTCATAATTTAATAAATTAAGATTCATTTGTCAATGTTATAGTTTCCAAATTGTTAATCATGCTTATATGGGTTCCCTTAACCCTCTTTGCTTACTCATCAACTTTGTCTACTCCTTTCAAGTTCTACTTTCCTCTTCTACATAATTATGCCTGTCTTCTCAAAGTCTTTATAGCACTATTTATGGGTATTTTGACTTGGTATAGAATTGTACCTTCTAAAAATTTAAATATGACACTTATTTAAGATACCATTTTCCATTATCTTACTATTCTCAAATTTTTATAATCCAACTTAGTCTCCAATTCACTTTACTAGACATATTTTTCTTACTATTACCTCTAATTAGGTCTCCTATGGTTCTTTTAAAACTCAGTCTTTAATTTCCATATACAAAGGTATGTTAATATATAAAAAAACCTCAAAATTTTATTCCAAATTTTATACCTAATATTTATGCCAAATTTCATTCAAGTTGGATGGTGGAATCTCCTTAAACTTGCAAAACCCTAGCTTAAGGGTTTCCTTTTCTGAGTCTCAACTGAGAGAACTAAAGTTACTCTTTCTCCCTCCAAGAAATGTGTAAAAGGATTCCAAAAGCTTCCTAAATTTTTTCTAGTCCCTCTGCACTTTATCTAATCATTGTAATCCCATTATCAATTCACTGTTAAGGTATTCCAAGCTAATTTGTAGTTGACTGTGCAAGAAGATGACCATCTACAGGTCTAAATCTCTGTAGAAGATAAATAAAGTAGATATCAAGGCAAACAGAGGTTCAATATAACCTTCATATCATTCTAAGGACTTACCTCAATATCTTCTATCACTTGAACACTGGTTTAAAAACCATTCCTTTCCAAGAAAACCCCAATACACACAATTTAATCTAGCATTGTCTGCTATAGGAACAGGGCTCAATTTATGTATTCTTAGAATAATAAATGATATCTCACCACTTTGAGATATTTACCATAAAAAAAACTAAATAAAACTTGAGGAACACGAAATTATACAATCCTAAATTACTTTGAACCTTAACAACAAAACATAGTCTGCAAGAAGGAAATTTCACCCATACAACAGGTGATTGTTTAAGGTTAAGCCTGAACAACAAATGTCTTCATTATATTTCTTAAAACTTGTCATCAAAAAAGTAAAACAAATACCTATCCAATATCTTCAAATAAATTTAGGATGCATTTACCAGTCTTTCTTTATCAACTAATCAAATTCAGTCTATAATAAACCACTTATACAGGAATAGAAGTCTATGATTTGCATTCTTTATCAAAAACTCTCCTTTCTTTATATCTCCTTAAGTATTCTCTCAAACATGCATACTTATATCTTTCATAAATACTTGGAAACATTCCACCCATCTCATTTTTCCATCAAAAAATTACATACAATCAACAACATCATTAAATGACCATAAACATGATATGTGCATATTCATTCATTCAAAATAGAGGTTATCAGCCATAAAAACCTACTTCTTACAAAACTTATCAATCATCATCTCCATTCATCTATATTCAAATTTAATCCCCTAATACAATCCAAAACTGACTCTTTTATTCCTAAAAGGGATGCATAACCATTTCTTGTTTCATTTTTCCACATAGAGGTTTTCTTACAACATAACACTTTCTTGATTTACACACAATATGACTTGTTTAGACCCATGACATAGGATTCAGGACACTTTATGAACCAATTATAATTTGAACACCCTTTTTGTTACATATTTTCACCTTCCTAATTGGCACAAAAGTCCTAATACAAGGCTTCATAATATTCAAATTTTCAAATATTTCTTTTGGAGGTAAAACCTATAATTAAAATCTTATGCATCTTGAGACTCCCTAAACTCCACATATGGACCTCTAATGACCTCTATAACCTATTAGACACCAAATAGACCAACTAAAAACAAATTTGGATCATTTTTGGGGTCCTCATGGGATGCCCTTGCATCATAATCCCTAACTTATTTCATGTTTCTATGTTTTTATCTTATTCTGATTATAGAAATTTGAATCTACAACACCTATTAGTCAAAGTGATAGATTGTGTGGTGTAAATATTGACATGATTCAAATTCATTTACTTGGTACCTATGCTTGTTCAAAAAATAAAATGTCAAATGTTGATGAAATTCATGCTTCTTCTATTGATACACATATTAGAGATAATTCAAATGGTACAAATATAAATGATGAAAATGATTACATTGAACTTGATAATGTATTTTATGCCAATACCAATTCTTATTATACTAATTTTGCTAATGATGATTATGTTTTAAAACATACTACTATGAATAAACATGATTTGGCATCTTTGTTAGGTTGTGGAGCTAAAAGCTTCACTGATGCAGACATGGAGGAGGTCATTGGAGGAGGTTGCTGAGTGTCACAGACACTGGCGTCGATCAGGCCAACCGACATCGGTAGGATTAGACAAGAAGAGCAACCAATGTCAGCAAAATTTGGCCTACATCAGTCACCTCCAGGCAGATAGGGACTGACGTCGGTCGCCTGTGCAGTTCAGAACTGCAAGTTTTATGGGCAGTTAGTTAACGAACCAAGTGTTTGCATGTCAAGAGCCAAATTTAGACTAGAAGCTGCGGATCTAATTATTGTAATTAGATGTCTAATTATTGTTTGCATGAGATCTATTTAAGAGACTCATAGGCTGTATTGTAAAGTGTTCTATTTTGAGTTGAGCAAAGTTAGCTCCTTCTATGTGTGAGGTGAGCAAGGGTGTTCCTCCTACTTCCACAGCAGTTCCAAGTGTGGGTGTTGGTTTTGGAGAATCAGAAGGGTTCTTCAGTTGTGTAGGATCTTGGTCAGTAGGTGTGCATGGCTACGTTAGGAGATTTACATGGGTAAGTAAGATCATTGATCTATAGGTGTATGTGTGTGCATGATCCAAGTTTGCAGGTGTGCAGAACCAGATTGATTTTTAGGTGTATAAGATCAGGGAGGACAGCAACACAATAGGGAGTAGGATCAGGTGGGATCTACTTGGAGTACAGTATGTACTCAATTTAGAGTAAGAGAGGAAGGCAAGGTAGTTCCTTCCATAAGTAAGATTGTTTGAGTTGCAGGTTGTTGCAAGATCAGGGGAGATCTACTTGAAGTATGTTTGTGTACTTGTGGAGTGCGTGGAGCACTTGTGAAGTGCGTGGAGCATTTGGGTACTGGCAGTAGTGGATACTGGTTGGTTGGAGGTGAACACCAACTCTATGTTTGAGTTGTGTGTTGGGACCATAAGAGAGAGAGCTTTGATGGAAGATTTACTTTTTATGCCCTAGAGGTGTGGGAGCCCTAGAGGTGTGTAAGGAAGAAGAACTGTGGCAATCTTCTTTGTTGTATTTTCTTTTGGAAGAGTTTTAATACAAATTATGTATTGTCTCTCATAATCTGTGTTGTTTTTGGTTTCTATTTACTTGTTACTTCTGGTTAATTCTGCATCTTAAGTTGCTTGTATTTGGTAATCAATTGTGTGCTTCCATCTTTCCCAACAAGTGGTATCAGAGCTAAGGTTGCAAGGAGTAGGTTTTGTGTCTGATTACAGGTCACTCTCAGGGGTTTCTAATTAAGTGGGAGTAGAGCAATGGCAGAAGAAAGTAAGCTAAGAATGGAGGAATTGAAAAGCATGAATGGTCAATCACAGTCCTATGGAAAGAAAGAGCAGGGAAAAGAAGATTGTTGGTTGGTAGCAAATCAGCATGAAAAGTAGATGTTGCAGGTGTTGTTGCACAAGATGCTTTGAATAAAGTTGAATCTTGGTTAATATTTTTTGTTGCCTCTTTCCATGCAGCCCCAAGGAGAGAAGCTGGTGAGCCTTGTCAAAGAATTGGCAAAGGGGAAGTGAAGCTAAAATTACAGGCGGCCAACACATGGGTGTTGAAGGAGGTCATGCAGGTCCCAGTCTTGGAGATGCAGCTAATTTCTTTAGAGAAGTTGGGTGATGAGAGATGCACAAGAACTCTCACAGCAGATACACTTGAATTAGTTGGTGGTAAGAAAATAGGTACTCTTTATCTACTTATTTTTATTACTGATTCTTCTTCTATTACAGAGACATGGCTTTATAGGCTTGGTCACATGAGCAAGAAGGAGATGCATGTTCTTAAGCGAAAGATAGATGTGTTTGATAGACTTAAGAACTGGAAAGCCTTGGTGTTCTTGGAAGAGATGATGGATAGAGACCAGTGGATGGGGCTGGATACTTCTGAGCAGGTCAGTTTAGACATGAGATTGATTCAAAGGAGCTCACAGGTAAAAATTCATCACTCACAGGCAAACACAAGTACCAGCGTTGATCAGGGGGAACCGGCATCGAACAAACAGGTGCCGATGTCGGTCATGTGCAGACCGAAGCCGGTGATGTCAAGAAAGGTAAGACTGATGTCAGTCAGGAGGACCGATGTCGGCAATAGGTAAGACTGATGTCAGTCATGAGGAATGACGTTGGCAATAAGAGACACTGATGTTGGTAGAGTTGGTAGTTAGGATAGGCACATGGAAACTGACATCGATCAGATGTAGACTGTGTAGTGACTGAGGTCGGTCACTGTAACAGATTTTGGGCAGACAGCAAGCTGTCAAGGAGTCTCAAATGCCCATATGGAGGATTGAAGTGGTAAGTAAGCCTCAAATTCATTGTTCCTCTTCTTTATACTATTTGTTGACTGCAAAGCAGGAAGAATCTAGGAAATAGTGGGAGCATGGTAGGAATATGATGCAGAACCAAGTGGGAGATTTGGTAGGGTTGCCAGCTGGAAGAAAGCACTGTGAGATGAATGGATACCTTAGTTAAAGAATAGAGAGAAAAAACACGTGAGATGGAAGGCCAAGTCATATGGTCTTGAGGAAGCTGCAAGACAGTGGTACAGGTTTTGACAGGTGGATGACAAAGTAGGGCTTTAGTCAATGTCAGTGTAATCATTGTGTTTGTCTTACCAGGTGGATGATGGTCATGAAATTATCCTGTTACTGTATGTGGATGGTATGCTAGCTAGCAGGTTTGTACATACAGGGTTTTGCTAAGCTAAGGGTAAGGTTAGTTTAGTGGCATGTCATGAGGAATTTAGAGCAGCAAAATTCTTTAGCATGAGAGACATGGAAGATCACAGGGTGATTTTTTCTCCAGTGGGAGCTAATGTGAATTAGGTGTTAGTGAGGTTCAATACGTAGGATGCAGAATTGGATCACACCAAGGGCTGGATAGTTCAGTGTCTAAAATCACATGAGGTCTGGTATAGACTTGAGTTTGCCCAAGCAATGGGTGCTGTCAGAGAGTTAGGAGCCAATTCGGGGAAGTGGGTTCTCAAGTATTTGAGAGGGACCAGCAGCAGGGATTCATGCTATGCAGGGTCAGGACTTCACTACATGGTTTTGTAGGTTTAGATGTGGCAGGTTACTCGAATTACAAGAGGTGCACCACAGGTTGTGTGGTGGGTGGTCTTCAGGATTGATCTTGAAGAGGGATACAAGCCAAGAAATAGATTAGATGGGGTACAAGTATAGGTACAGTGCAGCTATTTATCTCCAAGTGGGAGATTGTTAGGTTGTGGAGCTAAAAGCTTCACTAATGTAGACATTCAAGAGGTCATTGGAGGAGGTTGCTAAGTGTCACAGACACTGGCGTTGATCAGGCCAACCGACATCGGTAGGATTAGACAAGAAGAGCAACCGATGTCGATAGAATTCAACTGATGTCAGTCACCTCCAAGCAGACAGGGACCAACGTCAGTCGCCTGTGCAGTTCAGAACTGCAATTTTTACGGGCAGTTAGTTAACAAACCAAGTGTTTGCATGTCAAGAGCCAAATTTAGACTAGAAGCTGTGGATCTAATTATTGTAATTAGATGTCTAATTATTGTTTGCATGAGATCTATTTAAGAGACTCATAGGTTGTATTGTAAAGTGTTCTAGTTTGATTTGAGCAAAGTTAGCTCCTTCTGTGTGTGAGGTGAGCAAGGGTGTTCCTCCTAGTTCCATAGTAGTGCCAAGTGTGGGTGCTAGTTTTGGAGAATCAGAAGGGTTCTTCAGTTGTGTAGGATCTTGGTCAGTAGGTGTGCATGGCTACATTAGGAGATCTACATGGGTAAGTAAGATCATTGATCTGTAGGTGTATGTGTGTGCATGATCTAAGTTTACAGGTGTGCAAAACCAGATTGATTTGCAGGTGTGCAAGATCAGGGAGGACAGCAACACAACAGGGAGCAGGATCAGGTGGAATCTACTTGGAGTACAGTGTGTACTCGGTTTAGAGTAAGAGAGGAAGGCAAGTCAGTTCCTTCCATAAGTAAGATCGTTTAAGTTACAGGTTGTTGCATGATCAGGGGAGATCTACTTGAAGTATGTTTGTGTACTTGTGGAGTGCGTGGAGTACTTGTGGAGTGCGTGGAGCATTTGGGTACTGGCAGTAGTGGATACTGGCTGGTTGGAGGTGAACACCAACTCTGTGTTTGAGTTGTGTGTTGGGACCGTAAGAGAGAGAGCTTTGAGGGAAGATTTATTGTTTATGCCCTAGAGGTGTGGGAGCCCTAGAGGTGTATAAGGAAGAATAAATGTGGCAATCTTCTTTGTTGTATTTCCTTTTGGAAGAGTTTTAATACCAGTTGTGTATTGTCTCTCATATTTTGTGTTGTTTCTGGTTTCTAGTTACTTGTTACTTTTGGTTAATTCCACATCTTAAGTTGCTTGTATTCAGTAATCAATTGTGTGCTTCTGTATTTCCCAACAATGTTTTGAGAATTATCTTTCGTCATATTCTAAATAAATTGATGTTATGATTTATGTTGCTAGAGAGGAATAAAATAAGTTACATTTAGCTAAATAATAATTAATTGAGAAATATAATGTTGCTAATTTTCCTCTTACTTCCAATTTTTTTCCTCCACTTACTACTTCTACTCAAGTTATAATTTATATTCCTACTTGGTTTAATGATTCTTTTGTACCTCTTACTATTTATAAGCCCTCTATACTTGATTCTCAAGATACATATTTTGGTCATGATCTTGGTCAAAACACTAGAATATATATTCCTACACATGTTGATTGTATCTTGGCTCCTATATCTCAAGATGACATACTACAACAAACTATTGAAAATATGTGTGTGTAAATTCAATAATTTTCTCAAGCATCTCAAAGATCAAGCCACATGGTTACTTCTCATGACATATTACTTAACCCATTGGCTTATGATATCATTATTTACCCTTTTTCTATCAGTTTCATTATTCCTAAGTTTTACTTATTTGATGGCAAGGGTGATCCTTCACATCATATTAGATATTTATATGCATCATTATTAGACTTTATGCAAAATGATTTACTATTAACTAAGATATTCCCTAGAAGTCTTAAGGACTATGTCTTGGATTAGTTTTACACCCTACCATTAGGCTCCATGCATAATTTCAATGTTTTAATTGATAGTTTATTAGTTAATTTTCCATTAACATTAGCTAAAAGGTAACATATTTACAACTTGTATAGGTTAAACAAAGACCTAATAATCCAATTAGTGAGTATGTATTTATATTCAAAACTACTTACAAACATGTATAAGTAACTACCTAATATAGAGTTATAAATTATTTTAATTATTGGTAGACTTAAACCTATCAAATCAAAATTATGTTTAACTGTATCCTTATTTCAATGAGTTTTTTCATATGGTTTAGAACTATGAGATTAATATTTTAGAGGCAAACATGTCATGCCTAAAGTTTTGCATGACTGAAACACACAAAAAAACCATCCAATTTTGTTTAAATGAATAGTGTATAACCTACATAATTTACAATGCCAAAAGTCTATCCATCTCATGGTGTGATATACATAATGTGTCAAAACAACTCACATGCCAAAATGATAAGAATAATTACAAATATTTGCATGGTCACTATGCAAATATGATGACACACTTATCCAATTAACCTACAATTGATTAAGTGGATCAAGCATCCCCCTTGACCTGAGGTGTAGTCTAAATGAAAGATTAAAAGATTAGAATTCTAAAATGGTTAACATATAGTCAAAATCCATCATTTCTATAAAAGTGTAGTTATAAGATCAAAAAAAATTCATAGAAAGTTTTCATAAAGGTTCATTGCATTAATCTCAAACTGAATATTATCATATTAGAGTTTTAACCCGAATTAAGGGTTGGTGAAATCATAACCCTAATATAATGTAAGATGTAAAATCGATGCCCTACCTCAACATGGTAGCCTACATAGTCGCTCTTCACAATTAGGGTCAGATGTATTTATTTATTATAATATGAAGATTCTTCCCTACAAGACGTCATCTCTGATTAGAGGTGTAAAACTAAGCCAATAAGGGAAGAACTAGCATACTCCAACGAGCTTCAATAGGCTCTAAAATCCAATAATCAAGAATAAACTATAGGCTCAAAAAAATCCATTAAAATAATAAGACTTGCATCAAAACATGAATTTTCTAAGGCTATCAATATATATCATCATTCCCATATATTTACACATTTCCATATAAATGACTGTAATCACATATTCAGGGTTTATACAACATAAATAACGTTGTGTTAGCTTCATAGAATTACAACTCATTGTGTTTTCTCTAGAATGTTGTCACTTATAAAATAACACAACTTGCTAACTTAAGCAAGCCTTCCTAATGTCCATCTCCAACGTATTATGATATAATAAGGTAAATATAAATGAACCTTAGAACCTTCCTAGCTTCACACATATTCCATGCAACATCTAAAAATCTAATTCATATGTGTTTTCAAGGAAAATTCAGTTAATAAATCACTAAATACAAATATGATATAATTATTAATAATTTATATTATAGAGTAACTTCACCTAGTGGGAAAAATAAATTATGTGATCCTAGACAAGCCTACATGTGCTAAACAACCTCTAGAAGAAGCACAACTTATGGATAAAATATTACCATAATATGACATGTTAAGGTAAGTGTAAATCCTATATTAATTGCCTTATTAAAATATACTAAAAGATAAATAAGAATAAACCTCCCCAAATTTGGACAACAATTAAAATATTTACTATAGATAATAAAAACTACAAAAAATTAAGGGGTGTGCCATGTATATTAATATTTATATATTAAAAAGTTTTGAACACATTTTATTACATATAGAACTTCAATTGCATTGAAAATGTTTTAAATAAAAATATTATCACAAACACTTATTTTTTCAATCATGAAACTTATCCAAGTTGCTCTGCAATCCATCAAACTTGCAAAACCAATTCACTGTCACATGTCTTCATGTACTATCACAACTTCTAAAGTTAAAGGACTTATAGGGATTTTCATATATAAGTGGAACATATCTGAAATGTCTTGACTCTCCTTATTTACTTGTACTCAAATAATGTCAACCCAATTATAGACCACTAGTGTACCACCTTATTGTCTAAAATATCTAAAACATGGCTTGACTACATAATAAATAATAAAATTTAGAAAAGCTAACTAGAAACTTAAAAATTGGTGTCTTTAATCAATTCATAGTTATATTCAGTAGTCTACATCTTCATATGTTACTTCATACACAAGACAGTGGAGCATAGTTAGAGTTCATCTTTAACCAAACTCTTTTTTTAACCATTTTTAAGGCTTGATATGTCGATGCATAAAAGCATTAGTTTGTGCTTAATCTTCACTTTCTTCAATTAAAATTATATGTCATGGCACTTCCATAGAGCCATGACATATAATATGAAACTCATAGGGGGAGCCCATGCCAGTTTAACCCAGTTAACAAGATCAAAAACTAAGAGGGGGAGCCCATGAATTTAACGAATAAGCTACAACTGCCAACATCTAAACTCAAATTTTGGATGTCTTGATTAGAAAAACCCAATTTAAGAGCATCATCTAAGAAAGACACAGGAAGATCTCCAAGGAAGAACAAAGGGGAGGAAGAATCTGAGGCTGGAGGTGAAGGTGCCTTGCTTCCTACTTTGATCCTCACTAAGGATGGAACCAATCTGCCAGAAATAATAATGATAAAAGTCTTGTAGAAATAGCTACACTTGTGAAAAGGATTGGCCACATTTTTACAGTTAGTGTAAATCAATCTCTACTAGGACTCTAAACTATAACATGGAGGGAGGAGAGATTCTCTTTGATGATTGAACTATAATAAATTCTCACAAAAAACAATATTTAAACTTCCAACTATTTTACAAATAATTCTTAAAATGATGACCTTATTATTTTCACTATTATGTTTTCCCAAATATTCTATAACTATAAATTGTATCTTTAATTGTCAATTTTTTTACTAAGCTTGAAAATTAATGGTCTCTAACCTATTTTTAGTGTTCAAGACCTAGTAAATCATAAAAAAAATTGGCACCCTTTTATTTAATATATAAAAATAAATTAAAATATTTTTTATTATTTTTTTATATTATTTTGGGACTAGAGCTTTGAACTAGTCTAGGACATAAACAGGAGGTTTATATCTCCCTTACAATAATCACCAATAATTATTACCAACTTCATTAATATCATGTAAAAAGATGCTATCACCAACAATACCAACATCACCAGTTGTTTCAACTATTTGAACATCTCCAATGACCACCATCGAACTAATATACCCTTTAAAATTTAAACTTGGATAAAATTAGACACATCTAAACCTCTTAACCACTCTACCCACATCTCATTGATAATGAAAAAACTCTAATTTAAAATGATTCTACAAAGTCTCCCCAAAAAATAACCATCAACAATTTTTGAATTTAGAGGCATAATAAATTTGAAATTCCACACTACTCTTCTCTCCGCCTCATTGAATTTACTTGGGTTTTATCAAGTCTTGTCACCATTTGTTATTCCTATGAAGATAATGTGTATGGTCCACATGTGCATAATATAGTATGTCAAGAGATAAATTATATGTCTATGGCTAAAATGGCATGGATCTCTATGTTGATGTAATTTGAACATGATATGAAAATTATATTGACTTTGAATTTGGAGTTAATTCAACAATGGTGACATGAACCAAAAAAAAGGAAATGCAAATAGATTTTAAAAATACATATCTTTATACATGCATGATTTGAATAGAGAGACATGCCAATATTGACATATTAAAAAATACGAAACATTAGATCTCAATGACAATATTCTTTCATAGGCCTTCTCATGTAAACAATGTTATAGATATGACTTGTGTTTTAACTAAATGAAACACCTACACAAAAGTAATAACATAAATGGTATACCAATTCCAAGTTTACATTTAAGTTATTTAACCCTTTTTAATATTGTGTGGAGGGTTAAAGGGGTAGAATAGCCTAATCAAATGGATTAATAAAATTATTCTAAATTGGACCAATTAAATTAAATCAGATAAAATAATACATTGAATCTAGAAAATTACTATATATAGAAAGTACAATGCTAATTGATATTATATAATTACAACATAAAGAAGAGATAGTACTTAGTTTATTTTCAAATGTGTAGGTTTATATAAGTTGTACAAAGGTGTAAATGGGTAGATTTATGTTTAGAAGCCAATCATCATATTTTGTAGAGGCCTAGACACTTGTGTTGACATGTGGACACTTGCATCGATACTTCTATCTGATTCTTGACTTAATTATCATTTAGAAAATATTAATTATATTGAGAAGTTAATTTTTTTTCTTATTATGTTTTTATTTCACCCTTTTTTTTATGTATTTATATCATGCACATAAGATATGTATAATTTTGTATAACATAAAACCCTAGTTATTCACCTTAGGTTAGGTCATATTGAAAAAAAATTAGTTAGTGGGTTCACAAAGTCCAGTTGACCTCAAGGACCCTATGTTAATGAGTATTGTTTACATATCCAATGCTATAAGTAGGGCCTTAGACATATCTATTTCTCCTTTAATTTTGGGTTTGTGTGTGTACAAGGGTACAATATGCTACATACAAGGGCATGCAATGATCTAGCTTAAAACTTGATAAATATTGTTCACAGGTTTTTCTTTGAATGCTTCAAAATTTTAATATGATTACTCCTATGACTAATATATAAATATGGAATAATAAGGTAGTATAACTTAGTTTTGCAATTGATTGAATGAGCTTGAATAGGTACTTGCTTGGTATTTGTTACATGTGTACTTGATAATGATGAATGGTATTTGTTTTATATTTATACCACATCTTTTTAAAATATATAAAAAAAGGGTTATACAATACAAATAGGTTGATCCATACATTCTAAAATATTTGTAATTTGGATCATTTTTGAGGTACAGACACTTGATAAAGAAACTGGACACTAGCATCGACATTAGTATCCCTGTGAAAATGTAAGTGTTTGGTAGGATAGAAAATTATTGATGGTCTAAAACTAAAAATTAAGTATATAGATTATATTTTAATATTTATATAGTATACACATTTTTGGGTCAACATAATGACAGGTTCAGATTATAAGATAATCAATTAGACACAATGAGATGACAAATGTGATGATTTTGGTAGTTGGACGGTCTAGGACTGAAGGGAAGAGTCTTGATTGGTATTTTTCAAGTGCACATGAGTCATATTCTATATATAATCATATTTTTGTATCTACATCCCCCGCCCCTTAATCTAATAATGCATAAGGATTAAATTACTATGTTAAAGGAAAGAAATGAAAACCTAGGTGTATTCAACACAATTTGCCTTTGTTTAAGCCCTTGTGAAATTTTTCACCAGTTAATGACACATAACCAAGAGAATGTTAAAATATAAATTAGTTCATGTAATATAAAATTCAATAATTGAAATTTTTTAAGAGTAAAGAGAGTAAGAAAGGAGTACATGCTTGTCGATGCAACCATGTTACTCCTTTGTATTTTGCTTTGGTAAATAGGTTCAAATATAAACCTTGGGGATTTGAAGAATAAAATCTGGATATTAATTATACCCCCAATCTAGTACAAAGGGGAGTTGTGTCATGGCCATTGAGATCATTGAATCTCAATCACATAACTCAAATTAAAGTACAATAAATCCAAGTTAAGTGGTATAATCAATCCAACCTGTAAAAGGGGAGTAGTGTTAAGGCCATTTAGGGCATTGAATCTTGATCAAACTACTCAAAGTATCCAACTACTATACACATAAAAGGCTCAATACAGTGTTTCTTGGTGAAAATGGTATTTCGTGGTTAAAATGGTGCTTCTTGGTAACATGTTTTGAATATGTATTTGTAATTTTGGTGCACATGTATGGAATATACACCTATATTGTGTCTCAAGCTAAAGTATCTATAAAAATATAACCTATTCTCTATAAATATGTATAATATTTGTCACAAATCTAAAAAAAATTATCCCAAATATGTAAAATGGGTACTAAATGTATACGATTCTAACCCAAGTGTATATCTATAACATGTAAATTATATAAAATTATATCAATTGTGTATGTGTGGAGTCATGTCTCTATTACATGACCCCACTAATATTCCCAGCCCTTTAAGGTGATGGGAATGTACTCTAGTAATCACCTTACTTTAAAAGGATAAGATAATTCTATTATTTGTGTATGAATCATGTAGCATATAGGAGTAGCTAGTCTAAGTAGATATATCAATGAAGCACATAGTATTTGATCATAACAAGCCTTAAGATGCATGATATAGATCATGGAAACATCTATAAATCAATAATAAAAACTCAACAAATAATTAAGCACATACACAAGAACACTCAATGTCAAACAAAAAGGGTTCTAAAGAGACTACAAACAATGGGCATGTTCAAATGACACACACTCAAAGGGAGGACATATTCAAATGTCATCACACAAATAAATAGCAATAAGTGGTATAAGGGCCTACAAGTAAATAGCATATTCAAATGTTCCACAAGAAACATAATAGCAAGTAAGAATTACACTCAACAAAGTGATTATGTGAATAAATGAAGTATAAGCATATTATATTAGTCCTTGTTTATATGTGTTATCAAAAAATATTATGTATCATATTATATTAAGTTCATGTTGTAAGATGTAAACATGATTATAGGCATATTTAAGCATTAGCATATAAGCTCAACATGATAATGTAAAATTAATTATAAATAATATAACCTATGTCAATCATGATCAAAGAAGTAGATGCTCCCAGTGTAGTATGCCACATGGGAAGAGGAAAGTGTATACATCATATTCTCAAACTTTTATCAATTATTGATGCTCTTTATCTTATAGGAACCCATTGAGTCTCAATTTATTTTATTACATGCCATAATTGGTGCACCGAGAAAGGGGTGGGTAGACCATTGGTGCTTCATAGGATTGTTATCTCTTTTGCCACTTGTTATATACACACTTATCTCCTAAAATTCATTTATATAAGCTTATTATTATCTATTGTACACTCTTATATTATTTTACCACCTTCTATACCCCTTTTCCTAGCTTAAACCCCCTTTTAATAGTTTACAGTACTAGGTCAATTGGGTCGACCTTGTACTCTTATTAGTGAAACTCATTTAGGGTCTAGGTTGGCTCTTGGCCTACCTAGCCTATGACCTAGTGAGTTTTTGTCAATAACAGTACTAGGTCGATTGGGTTGACCCTATTATCCAAAACTTTTGAAAGGGCTTAAATTTAAATCCACCTATATATACAATATCATTTCACCATTATTTAGAGAAGAGAAGAATAAGTAATAACTATTACACATCTACTTATCCACCATTCTACTTTAGGATCAAGGTTAAGGTTTCATACTTTCTTTGGAGATATGGATCTTATCTTGTAGAGAAGTATTTTGGATGCATTGATAAGTTTTATAGTGTATATCTATATTATCTTTGTCATCCTTGTATACCATAACAACCTCTTATGAAGCACCTTGTCCAAAGGAGAGATTGAGGTTCAACAGGGTCATCTTTAAAGGTAACTATTCCTAACTTTATTGCTTCTTTGTAAGAGTAGATAGATATGCATTTATACTTATCTTCCATGTATTAGGGTTTTGTATATATTGATGTGCATATATGTCTTCTATGAATTATTAATTTTGTTGTTTATTACCCCCACTTTGTGCCACAAGCTTTGGTGCGAACTAGATTAGACTTTTCTTTACTTGTTATTAGTTTAGTAAATATAAAAGCATAGGGCTTAGTTAGGGTTATTTCATGGTTTTTCTTGACTCTTGGAGGCTTTGGAACTCTCCTTACTGATATTATTATAGTAATAGATCCCCTAATTAGCTCTGGTAGATCCACATATTGGTCATGAACCTGATTATCTAATGTATCCCCAATCAAAAGTGTAAGTAGTATCTATCTTCTCTGAGATAGGATTGATTTATAAATCTAATGCATTTTTTATTGCATACATTCTAGTGAACCCGATGTGAATCATATCCCATCACTGGTTGGATTGTCTTCATATTTCCACTTTATTCTTAGCATTTTTTCACTTTGGATTCACCTTCATAATACATTGTGGTAAACCCGATGTGAATCCTATCCCACCACTGGTTAGATTCTATTCATGTTTCCACTTTATTCTTAGCATTGTCTTCACTTTGGCTTCACCTTCATAATACATTTTGGTGAACCTAACATGAATCTAACCCTTGCATGTTTTGTTTCATGTTTTTCATTTTTTATTCTTTTTCTATATTAGTGTACTAGGTTGATAGGGCTGGTATAGTTTCTAACTTCTGTGCATAGGTTTAACACACAGTCGCATCAAAAATGACTTTGTTCTTTTTGTGCATTACTAGGTGTCGAGGCTGAATTAGGGTTACAACAAAGCATACCATATTCTAACATTTTTTCATGTAATTTTACTTATCATATGAGGATTATCCACTTTTATTGCTAATGAAGGGTTATTAAAAAAATTGGACCTTCGGGATATACAAATCCATTTTTAGACCTAATCAACCATTTTTAGCAGAGGGTTCTTGTTTTAAATACCATATTTTTTCATTGTCAATTTTAAAGTCATATGAAATTGGGCGTCATCACATATGACTACCATATTTTTGGGAGCTCTTTTTCGCTATTACTGAACTTGTTTATTACATTCATAATTAGTTTCAAAAATTAGGTAGTTTAAAAATTAGGTATGTATCTCTCTTTACCTATCTCAATATTATTTCAATTATCAATCATTCATTTCTATCCATCCTTTCAAGTAGATTATTACATAGGCATGTCTGGTTTATTATATTTGGTAAGATTTTCCTTGTGCCCTTATTTGTTATATTTGGTAAGATTTTCCTTATGCCCTTATTTTTTAATAATGGGCATAGTATTTTGAACACTTATGCACCCATTTTTATAAAACATTTTGGTGAACCCATACTTATCAAATATCCAACCTTATCGTTTCATGCTTTCTTCCCCTCTATGGTTTGTTGTTATGGTTGGTTTAGATCTGATTTATCTAGGTTTTTGGTTTATCATAATCCCTAACGTATTTTGTGTTATCTATATTTTTATCTTATTTTGATTAAGAAATTTAGATCTACAACACCTATTAGGCAAAGTGATAGATTTTGTGGTGCAAATATTGACATTATTTAAATTCATTTACTTATAACTCATGCTTATTCAAAAAATAAAATGTCAAATGTTGATAAAATTCATGCTTCTTCTATTGATACACATATTATTGATAATTCAAATTGTACAAATGTAAATGATGAAAATGATTATGTTGAACATGATAATGATTTTTATGCCAATACCAATTCTTATGATACTAATGTTGCTAATGATGATTATGTTTTGAAACATATTACTATGAATAAATATGACTTGGCCTATTTTGAGAATTATCTTGCATGATATTATAAATAAATTGATGATATGATTTAGGTTGATATAGAGGAACAAAATAAGTTACATTTAGATGAATAATAATGAATTGAGAAATATAGTTTTGCAAATAGATCTTTTAATGCTTCTATTCCATCTACTAGATGTTATCCTTATACATTAGGAAATGAGGCTAATCCACCTCTTCCAATTTTTTTCCTTCACTTACTACTTCTGCTCAAGTTACAATGTATATTCCTTCTTGGTTTAATGATTCTTTTACACCTCTTACTATTTATAATCCCTCTCGGCCTTCTTCTCAAGATACATATTTTGGTCATTATCTTGGTCAAAACACTATAATATCTATTCCTACACATGTTGATTCCATTTTGGCTCCTATATCTCAATATGCCTTACAATAATAAACTATTGAAAATATGCAAGTGTAAATTCAATAATTTTCTCAAGCATCTCAAAGATCAAGCCACATGGTTACTTCTCATGACATATTAATTAACCCATTAGCTCATGAGATCATTATCTACCCTTTTCCTATCAATTTCATTGTTCCTAAGTTTTAATTATTTCATGGCAAGGGTGATACTTCACATCATATTATATATTTATAAGCATCATTGAATGAATTTATGCAAATGATTTATTGTTTACTAAGATATTCCCTAGAAGTCTCAAGGATTATGTCTTGGATTGGTTTTACACCCTACCATTAGGCTCCATGCATAATTTTAATGCTTTAGCTAATAGTTTCTTAGTTAATTTTCCATTAACATTAGCCAAAAGTTAACATACATACAACTTGTATAGATTAAACAAATACATAATAATCCTATTAATGAGTATGTGTTTATATTCAAAACTATGCTCACAAACATGTCTAAGTAACTATCTAATATAAAGTTATAAATTATTTTAATTATCAGTCTACTTTAACTTATCAAATCAAAATCATGTTTAAATGTATCCTTATTTAAATGAGTTTTTTAATATGGTTTGAAACTATTATATTAATATTTTAGAGGTAAACATGTCATGCCTAAAATTTTGCATGACTGAAACACACAAAAAAAAAACCGTCCAATTTGTTGTAAATGAATAGTGTACAGCCTACATAATTTACAATGCCAAAAGCCTATCCATCTTCATAGTGTTTATACACAATGTGTCAAAACAAATCACATGTAAAAATGATAAAAATAATCAAAAATGGTTGCATGGTCACTACACAACTATGCAGACCCATGTATCCAATTAACCTACAATTGATTAAGTGGATCAAGCATCCCCCTCAACCTAAGGTCTATTCTAAATGAAAGATTAAAAGAATAGAGTTTTAAAATTTTCAACATATATTCAACATCCATAATTTCTATAAAAGTGCATTTATAAGGTCAAAATTATTTCATAAAAATTTTGCATAAAGATTCCTTGTATTAATCTCAGACTAAATATCATCAGATCTGAGTTTTAACCCAAATTAAGGGTTGGTGAAATCATAACACTAATATAACCTAAGACCTAGAAATGATGCCCCACCTCAACATGGTAGCCTACATAGTCACTCTTTAGAATCAAGGTCAAATGTATTTCTCTATTATAACATGAAGAGTCCTCCCTACAAGACGTCATCTCTGATCACGGATGGAAAACTAAGCTAATAAGGGAGGAACTAGCATACTCCCGATGAGCTTTAATAAGCTTTAAAATCCAATAAGCAAGACTAAACTATATGCTCAAAAAAATCCTTGAAAATGATAATATTTGCATCAAAACATTAATTTGCTAAGGCTATCAATATCTATCATCATTCCCATGTATTTACACATTTCCATACAAATGACTATAATCACATATTCAGGGTTTATATAACATAAATAATGTTGCATTAGCTCTCCTATAATTACAAGTCATTGTGTATTCTCTAAAATGTTGTCACTTATAAAATAGCACAACTTGCTAATTTAAGTAAGCCTTCTTGATGTCCATCTCCAATGTAGTATGATATAATAAGGTAAATATAAATGAACCTTAGAACCTTCCTAGCATCATACACATATTCCATATAAAATCTAACAATCTAATTCATATATGCTTTCCAAGAAACTTCAGCTAATAAATTACTAAATGCAAATATTATATAATTATTAATAATTTATATTATAAAGTAACTTCACCTAGTGGGAAAGATAAAATATGTGATCCTAGACAAGCCTACATGTGTTAAACAACCTCTAGAAGAAGCATAATTTATGGATAAAATAAATAAAATAATACAATACTATGCCATGTTATGGTAAGTGTAAATCCTATGTTAATCACATTATTAAAATATACTAAAATATAAAGAAGAATAAACCTGCCCAAATTGGGACAACAATTAAAATATTTACTATAAATAAAAACTACAAAAAATAAAGGATTTTACTATGTGTGTGTGTATATATATATATATATATATATAATTGAAGTTCAATATGTAATAAAATGTGTTCAATATATATATATATATATATATATATATATATATATATATATATATATATATATATATTGAACACATTTTATTACATATTGAACTTCAATTGCATTGAAAATGTTTTAAATAAAAATATTATCACAAACACTTATTTTTTCAATCATGAAACCCATCCAAGTTTCTCTACAATCCACCAAACTTGTAGCACCAATTCACTGTCACATGTCTTCATGTACTATCACAACTTCTAAAGCTAAAGGACTTATAGGGATTTTCATCTATAAGTGAAACATATCTGAAATGTCTTGACTTTCCTTATTTAATTTTACTCAAATAATGTTAACTCAATTATAGACCACTAGTGTACCACCTTATTATCTAAAATATCTAAAACATGGCTTGACTACATAATAAATAATAAAATGTAGAAAAGATAACAAGAATCTTAAAAATCAGTGTCTTTAATCAATTCATAGTTGTATTCAGTAGTATACATCTTTAGATGTTACTTCATACCCAAGACTGGATCTTGTAGTTAGAGTTCATCTTTAACCAAAATATTTTTTATTAAACCATTTTTAAGGCTTAATATGCCGATGCATAAAAGCATCAAGTTGTGCCTAATCTTTGCCTACTTTGATTTTAATTTGAATATAGCTAATATAATTTAAACATGATATGAAAATTATATTGACTTTGAATGTGAAGTTAATTCAAAAATAGCGACATGAACCATAAAAAAGGAAATACAAATATATTTTACAAAAACATATCTTTATACATGCATGGTTTGAATAAAGAGACATGCAATCTTGACATATTAAAAAAAATGAAAATTTTGATCTCAATAAAAATATTCTTTCCTAGGCCTTCTGATGTAAACAATGTTATAGATATGATTGTGTTTTAACTAAATAAAACACCTACACAAAAAAAATAACATAAATGGTATTCTAATTCCAAGTTTACATTTAAGCTATTTAACCCTTTTTAATATTATGTGGAAGGTTAAAGGGGTAGAATATCCTAATCAAATGGATTAATAAAACTATTCTAAATTAGGCTAATTAAATTAATTCAGATAAAATAATATATTGAATCTAGAAAATTACTATATGTAGAAATTACAATGCCAATTGATATTATATAACTACAACACAAAGAAGAGATAATACTTAGCTTATTTTCAAATATGTATAATATAAGTTGTACAAAGGTGAAAACAGGTAGGTTGATATTCAAAAGCCAATCACCAGATTTTATAGGGGCCTAGACACTTATGTTGACATGTGAACACTTCTGTCGATGCTTTTATCTGAGTCTTGACTTAATTATCATTTAGAGAATATTCATTGTATTTATAAGTGATTATTTTTTCCTATTAGGTTTTTATTTCACCTTTTTGTTGATGTATTCAGATTATGTGCATAAGATATGTATAATTGTGTATAGCACAAAACCCTAGTTTTTCACTTTAGGTTAGGTCATCTTAATAAAAATTAGTTAGTGGGTTCACGAAGTCCAAGTGACCTTGAGGACCCCTGTGTTAATGAGTATTGTCTACATATCCAATACTACAAGGAGGGCCTTAGACATATGTATTTCTCCTCTAAGTTTGGGCTTATGTGTGTACAAGGGTACAAAATGATACATGTAAGGACATGCACGAGCATGCAATGATCTAGTGTATAACTTGATAAATATTGTTCACAAGTTTTTCTTTGAATGCTTTAAAATTTTAATATGATTTTCTCCTATGACTGATATATAAATAAGGATGAATAAGGTATTATAACTCAATTGTACAATTGATTGAATGAGCTTGAATAGGTGCTTGCTTGGTATTTGTTACATGTGTACTTGATAATGATGAATGGTATGTGTTTTATATTTATACCACATATTTTTAAAATATATCAAAAGGGGTTAGATAAGACACATATTTCAACCCATACATTCTAAAATATTTGGAATTTAAATGATTTTTGAGGTACAGACACTTGATAAAGAAAATGGACACTAGTGTCCCTATTAAAAGGTAAGTGTCTGGTAGGATAGAAAATTTTTTATGGTCTAAAAATAAAAATGAAGTATATAGATTATATTTTAATATTTATAAAGTGTACAAGTTCTTAGGTCATCACAATGATAGTTTCAAACAATAAATTAATCAATTTGGCACAATGAGATGATGAATGTGATGCTTTCAATAGTTGGAAGGTCTAAGACTGAAGGGTAAAGTCTTGATTGGTATTTTTCAAGTGTACATAAATCATATTTTATATATAATCATATTTTTTTTTCTACATCCCCCACCTCTTAATCTAATAATGCATAAGGATGACATTACTAGGTTAAAGGAAAGAAATGAAAACCTCGGTGTATTCAACATAATTTACCTTTAGTTAAGCCTTAGTAAAAAATTTCACTAATGTATGACCCATAACCAAGAGCATGTTAAAATATAAATTAGTGCTACAATATGAAATTCAATAATTAAAATTATTTAAAAGTAAAGAGAGTAAGGAAGGAGTACACACCTGTCGATGTAACCATATTTCCCCTTGGTATTTTGATTTGGTTAGGATTCTTCTTTATGAAGCATTAAAGCTAAAATAGGTTCAAATTTAAAACTTAGAGATTTTAAGAATAAAATCTGGATGGTAATTATGCCCCCCAATTTGGTACAAGGGGGAGTTGTGTCATGGCCATTGAGATCACTAAATCTCAATCACATAACTCAAATTAAAGGACAATAAATCCAAGTTAAGTGGTATAACCAACTCAACTTGTAAAAGGGGAGTAGTGCTAAGCCCATTTAGGGCATTGAATCTCAATCACACTACTCAAAAGAGCTGAATATTATACATAGAAAAGGCTCAAAACAATGTTTCTTTGCGAAAATGGTGTTTCTTGGTTAAAATGGTTCTTCTTGGTAACATGTTTTGAATATGTATTTGTAATTTTGGTGAACATGTATGGAATATACACCTCTACTATGTCTCAAGCTGAATTATCTATCAAAATATAACCTCTTCTCTATAACTATATATAATATTTATCACAAATCTAAAAAAATTTGTCCCAAATATGTAAAATGGGTATTAAATGTATATGATTCTAACCCAAGTGTATATCTCTAACATGTAAATTATATCAAATTATATCAATTATGTATGTGTGGATTCACATCTCTATGACATGAGCCCACTAATATTCCCAACCCTTTAAGGTGAGGGGAATGTAATCTATTAATCACCTTACTTTAAAAGGATAAGACAATTGTATTATTTGTGTATGAATCATCTACCATATAGGAGTAGTTAGTCTAAGTAGATATATCAATGAATCTCATAGTATTTGATCATAACAATCCTTAATATGAATGATATAGATCATGGAAACATCTATAAATCAATAATAAAAACTCAACAAATAATTAATCGCGCACACAAGAACACTCAATGTCAAACAAAAAGGGTTTTAAGGAGACTGCAAACAATGGGCATGTTCAAATGACACACACTCGAAGGGAGGACATATTCAAATGTCAGCACACCAATAAAGAACAATCATTGGTATAAGGTGTACAAGTAAATAATATATTCAAATGTTCCACAAGAAATACAATAGGAAGTAAGAATTACACTCAAGTAAGTGACAATGTGAATAAATGAAGTATAGGCAACCAACATAAGCATATTATACTAGTCCTTGTATGTATGAGTTATCAAAAATATTATGTAACATAGCATATCAAGTTCATGTTTTACGATGTAAACATGAGTAGAGGCATATTTAAGCATTAGTATATAAGCTTAACATGATAATTTAAAATTAATCATAAACAATATAACTTGTGTCAATTATGATCAAAGAAGTAGATGATCCCAGTGTAGTATGCCACATGGGAAGAGGAAAGTGTATACACATAATATTTTCAAACTTTTATCAATTACTGATGCTCTCTATCTTGTATGAACTCATTGAGTCTCAATCTATCTAAGTGTATGCCCTAAGGGGTGCACTGAGAAAGGGGTGGGTAGATCATTGGTGCTTTATAGAATTTTTATCCCTTTTACCACTTGTTATATACACACTTATCTCCTAAAAACCATTTCCCTAAGCTTGTTATTCTCTTTTGTATACTCCTTTGGTAATTTACCATCTTCCATACCACTTTATTAACCTAAAATCCCTTTCAATAATTAATAGTACTAGGTTGACTGGGTTGACCTTGTACTCTTATTTGTGAAACTCATTTAGGGCCTAGGTCGGCTCTTGGTGAACCTAGCTCGTGACCTAGTAATTTTTTATCAATAATAATACTAAGTTAATTGTGTCAACCCTATCAGTTGAAACTTTTGAAATGGATTAGGGTTAAATTCATTTATCTATATAAGATTATTTCATCATTACTTAGAGAATAGAAGAATAATTAAAAGTTATTATGCATCTATTTATCCACCATTCTACTTGAGGAGTAAGCTTAGGGTTTTATACTTTCTTTGGATATATAGATCTTATCTTGTGGAGAAGTCTTTTGGATGCATTGATAGGTTGTGTAGTCTAGAGCTAATTTATCCTTGTCATCCTTACATATGAAAATAACCCCTTGAAAAGCACCTTGGTGAAGGGAGAGATTGAGGCTCGATGGGTTCATCTTCAAAGGTAAGTATTACTAACTTTGTTTCTCCTTTGTAAGAGTAGATAACTATACATTTTTACTTCTCTTCTATGCATTAGGATTATGTATACCTTAGCATGAGTCTATGTCTTCTATGCATGTTTAATTTTGTTATTTATTACCCCCACTTTGTGCCATAAGCTTTGGTGAGAACTCGTTTAAACTTTGATTTACTTGTTATTGGTTTAGTGAATATGAAAACATAGGGCTTAGTTAGGGTTATTGCAGGGTTTTGCTTGACTAGAGGCTTTATAACTTGTTTATGCCTCTAAGTGTATCACTAGTGCTCTTAGTGTTTAAGAACACTTCTTATTTTGGAATTTAGAGAATTCATGGCATGAGTGGTAGGTTTTGGTAATCTAGTTACTTATGGTGAAATAGAGGTAGAGAAATTTAAACTGTTCCATAAATGTATATTACTTGGTGTTTGGGAGCCACCATGGTCCTTGTGAATT